>JARQOC010000004.1:335734007-335859308 GCA_033576535.1 Allobates femoralis | reverse complement strand
GTGCAAGGTCTTTTGAAAAATAAAAGGAAGCAATGCAATACAACCTGGAAGACACGTAGAAGAGGGCCTTTTCAAACCTTTTTCCTATTTTGAATTTTGGACTCCTAAACTGGAAAAATGTATGCACTAAGTGCAAGGGCTGCCAAAAGTTTGAAGGAGGGACTGCAATACAGCCTGGAAGACAATTAGAGGAGAGCACCAGAAAACCTTGTTTTTCTAATTTTGAAGGAGTGAGACTCCTAGACTGGGAAATCCAATGCAAGGGCTGAAAAACATTTACTCTTGGGGGTATACTGTACATCTATACATGGAACAGAATTGTAGAGGGAGGGTTCATATACATCCTGAAAACAAAATGAAGAATGGTATCATACACACCCTTGAAAAATTAAGAGTAAGGCCTGCACAATGACCCTGTTAATAGGGTGGAGGAGGATGAATACAACAAAATAAAGAAACCATGAACCATATATCCTTTTTTAGGTGTAAAGGGGTAGGCCTAGTTCATTTTTATTAGAATCAGCCTGTAAGCATTTTCAGCATTGACAGGCAGATTTACCTATCAGGCATGGTAGCTCAGTGGTTAGGACTGCATATTTGCAGTGCTGGGAGCCTTGGGTTTAATTCCCACCAATGACAACATCTGCAAGGAGTTTGTTCTCTCTATGTTTGTGTGGGTTTCCTCTGGGCACTCTGGTTTCCTCCCACACTTGAAAGACATACCAATAGGTTGTTTAGATTGTGATCCCAAATGAGGACAGTGTTGCAAATGTATGTAGATTGCTATGGAATTAATAGTGCTATATAAATGAGTAAATATTATTATTATGTCGCCAACTTCACTCTGAAAAACTGCTAGAGGCAGGGCATGCAAGCACCTCCAATAGTGAGGGCCAGCCACGTGTCCAGCTTGG
Source organism: Allobates femoralis (assembly GCA_033576535.1). NCBI lineage: Eukaryota > Metazoa > Chordata > Amphibia > Anura > Aromobatidae > Allobates > Allobates femoralis. Next base: position 335,858,394 of record JARQOC010000004.1, on the reverse strand, counting down.
ATACCCAATGGTTGTATGGCATAGAGGATTCATGGAGGGTGCTAGTACAGTTGGCTACATACTCCTTTGCCATGTTCCAAAACGTTTCCCTCCTTGTCAGAATATTCACATATATGTTGGACATTGGTATGTGTCTCCCTTGTCTCTCTTCCTTGGTTGCCCAAGAAATGATGATCTGCACCATCAGCGTTATCAGATGGGAATTTCTGTACTAGTTGTTCAACTAATGCCTTCTGGAATTGCACCATTTTATTTACTGTCTACAGCGCAGGAAGTAGAGATGGAAAGTTCTCCTTGTAGTGTGAGTCAAGAGGGATAAACAACTAGTAATCAGTGTTGTTCAAAATGTGTATTTCATGAGAGCCACAGGAAAGGCATAAAGGCATAAAGTCAACCATGTGTGCTAGACTCCCTACAGACATTACTTCCCAGCCTCCATCAGGAGGACAACTCTCCATCTCCTCCTCCCTCTCATGCTCAGGCTTCTCTTCTTTAGCCCACCCATGCTGAACTGACGGGATGAGGTTGATGTGAGTAGTACTCTTTATAGGTAATTATCTCCGAATACTCATCCTCTTCTGTCCCGTCAGATTCCTCCTCCTCATTATCACCCAATCTGCACTGAGATAATGAGATAAGGCAGGGCTGGGTAATATATCCCTGTGTACTTTCTTCCTCCATCTAAAACTGATGCTGATTATGGCATTATGCTGCTCACTATTTTAGTTGATTTCTCAAAATTTTGTAGAACATCACAGATATCAGACATTCATGGCCACTCATCAGTTTATATGTTCGGAGTCTGACAGGCATGTTGTAGCTGGTATTCAACTACTGCCCTCTGCTGCTCCCAAAGCCTTGCTAGAATTTGTAATGTGGAGTTTAATGTTTGGGCATGTTGTACACCAGCTAGTGAGCTAGCATTTGAAGGCACGCCAATATTAGAGGTTACTGGGCACTTTATGGTATAACTAAGTGTAGCCACTATAGTTGTGACCTTTTCGGTGCCATCTACAGGTGTTGCACACTGATCCCACATATAATCATATGCATTCAAAAGACTAGTCAGCGGCACTCACCACAGAAGATCTTTGTGCTTTTATTCAGAGTCCAACAAAGTCCATGGACAATTCAGATGGGGGAGGGGGAGTGCAGGGACGGTGGATGACTGCCTACCGTTTCACGGTCAGTACCGTTTCAACGGGTCCTCGTTACCCATGGGTATACCAGAAGCCATGGCCCTAACCGAGCATGTTAAAGGGGAAAAATTAAAACGGAATTGTTTGTCATGACGCCATCTGAAGTTTCTGGTCAGTGATGACCAGCGCTGCTGGTAGTAGTGGTCCCTAAGGGATAGGTGGTGTGGCAGCTTGATGGACTACTCCCCTCAGAAGGAGTGGGCCCCTGGGGTGTAGTAAAGGTGGTGTAATGATGGTGGTAGTACTTGTAGGTGCAGGGAATGAGTAGACAGGCACCAAGTTCTGCAGTTCTTACCAGTCTCTTTTACTTGTGACTCTGTGCAGACACAACCCAGCTGGGGTATCATGATCACCAAGATTGCAGCCTGGCCAGCTAACAAGCAGTCTGCATCCACTCCGCTGAGAATCAAGGAATATGGCCTTCCTTGCTGCCCTATCCTCTCTGACACTGCAACTCCTTTCCTTCCTAGTGTCCCTGTGGTTACAAGTCCCAAAGGCTGGTGACTACAGGCCCTGCGGGCATTGCCTTGCAAGTCCTTTTGACCCTTTACAGTTCCTTTACTTTAGGAGAGTCCACAATGGTAGCCACTGTGCATGCAGCCCAGTGAGCTCCAGTTTCTTGGTTGGTCCTGAAAATGTCCAGGCCAACTTAGGGCTGGTCCTAAGTTGCTTTTCTACCAGGTAGCTTTTCTACCAGGCCTAGATGGTCGCGTGTAGATTTGGGGTGTCTGGGACTGAAGATTAGCGGCTGACCGAAGCATAGACCCGCTCTCTCCAGCTCCCGACTTCCCTAGAGCTTACTCCTCCATCTTGCCTCAAAGTTATTGCTCCTCTAACACTAACACACTCACACTAACTCTCTCAGTAACTAATTCCTTACTCCACCCACCCCTAACCTAACTCCTCCCTCTAGCCAGCAGATGGGGACTGCTCTATCAGCGAGCCTCTTCCATCCAGCATCTCTCTGGCCTGGAGTTTGGGTATTGTTGGGTGTGTGCAGGTGGTCTCAGCAAAACTTCCCTTCTTACCTGCGAGCATGATACTACACCTATTGGATATATAGGTGCAGTACCACTGTGGCCACCGAACCACAGAGGCACCACACTTCCAGCTTGCGACTGATATGGACAAAACTGTGTTTATTTCACATTAGATACAAATCAATCATGGCTTTATGTATTATTGTCGTTTTCATATGCCAAGGTAAGGGGACATCAGGAATAACCACAGGTGTCATATTCCACAGTGCCTTACAGAATTTGTCCCCATTGGGGCAAACAGACTAAACTCTTTTTCAAGCAGATAAGAAAGTCTCGGGCACTGGTGGCTGCACATTCCTTTAGGGGACTCTAACCAGCATAAGAACTGGGGGTGTTGCACAAGTCATATGAACAGCTGTATAGAGGAGGGGGACGACAGGCGCTCCGTTTCATGTATATCACGCTTAAACTGTTGGACCTGTTGAAGCGTGATATACATTGCGCCCGTCGTCCCCCTCCCTCCCTGAACACCTGTAACCCTCATTCCAGCATGGAATAAAGAATTCCACTTGGAAGACATCGTGGGGTGAGTGCCGTCATTTCTACAAATAATTTATCTAGAAAGTCTTTTTCAGTATGTCTTTGTGAAAATACAGGGACAATGTACAACACCTTGCAGATGTTCTTGGTGAGAGTTGAACCTTGGCCCCTAACACGGCAAAGCAACAGTGCTAACCACTGAGACAACATGATGTACACTTCTTTACCCCAACAACATCAGGACACAGATTTGTAGCCATCCAATGTTGTCAGTCTTATTTTTCATTGTAGCGTAAACCATTAAGGTATAGGTGAAAAATGACGTACAGCCGAAATGTTGCAGCTGTGCGTGAAGCAGCAAATCTTTTGCTACATTGTTCCACATCAATTGCCAACTATAATGAGAGATAATGTCTAAAACATTGTGGTTACCTTAGGGATAGACAAGTAATTCTTGACATATACGTCCTGAAATAACATGTGCAAAATTGCTTTAAGAAATATACCAGCTTGAGGAGGTCAGCAAAATGTCTTGGCATTCGACTGTTCTTACATAGCAAAGCAAACCCTCTGGGCTTTGTAAAAACAGAATGAGCTACTTTATAACCACCTGTCTTGTGACATTGCGCACTGCTTAAGGCTGGCTTCACACTGGCGCTTGTGTCTGCATGCGCAGGGCATGCAGATGCAAACGCAGTGCAAACGCAGCCCATACTGATGTGAACGCAGCGGAGAATCTCCGCATGCGTTCACATTAGTATGCAGCCCGTCAGCCAATCAGCTGTCCCGGGGGTGGCCGGGAGGAGGAGATCAACGGCAGAGATCTCCTCCTCCCGGCCACAGCTGATCTCCCGCCGGTGTCAGCGCGGGTGATTTGAAGACACAGCTGATCTGACAGCTGTTTAATTCTCCCGCGCCGACACCGAATAGGGTGATATCGTTGCAGAAGATAACAAACAGCTGATCGCTGCTTCAAATCTCCTGCACCGACCTCACCTATTTGGTGTCAGCGTGGGAGATTTAAACAGCTGTCAGATCAGCTGTTTCTCCCCACCGACACCAGCAGGAGATCAGTGGAGGCTCTAGCTGATCTCCCTGTGGCCACCGCTGATCACCGGCGGCCACCAGGAAAGATTTCAATGAGATCCGCAGCGTTCTCCTGCGCTGTCATGCGGAGGACACTGCGGATCCATCAATCAATGCATGGTTTGTGCGCTTGCGGGCGCTTGCAGATAAAACAAGCGCCCGTGAACTCACAAAAAATGCAACATGCTGCGTTCAGAGTGCGCACGGAGGGTGCACAAATTATGCGCATCCGAACGCAAACGCAACCGAATGCAGCCAAACGCAGGCACATGCGTTCCCATGTAAAATATAGGAACGCATGTGCGCAAGCGTTTGGCTGCGTTCGGTGCGCTGCACTCACAAACGCTAATGTGAAGCCAGCCTAAGTTCAGTGTTGCATATGATGTTTTTATACAAGTGGTTACTGATTATATCATGCAGCAGGCAGTGAGCTCAGTTTACTTCAAAAATTGACAGTTGCAGAAGGATGCCTATTGTCTCTTGAAGGTGCAAGTATAGGAAGGTTGAATTTGATAGATGTATAGCCTATTTCAACTCAGTATAAATATATGCTTAATTCCTATTTCTATCTCTTACTTTATATGGGTTGTTGGTTATTAATTGACCAACCAACATATCTTCAATAGGACAGTTTTCATCCAAAACACATAAAAAAACTCTATTGTTTACAATCAGGCTATCATATACAATTAGATATGTTCTGACCCTACAAATAGAGACAATCACCTTGAGAGCCTCAAGAAAATCTTTTTGAATCAGGGCTACCATCCAAGAGCAATTGAAACCAGTTTATTACAGCCACCAGAATGTCAAGAAATCATCTCCTTCATTATAAAACTATGGAAGAAAATAACCAGGTCATCTTGTAGTCACCAACAATTGAAATCTGAAGGTGTAAGGAGGAGCTGTATGGAAACTACAACCACTATTACATAAACAGTAAAATCTGTATTTCCAGACCCCCCACTTCTGATGACCCCTGAATCTAAAAAGCATCATTGTCAGAAGCTCACTGCACTCTCCAAAAACATCAGCAGGAACATATTCCTGCAACCAGAGAAAGTGCAAAACCAGTCCTTTCATAATGACAACGGACAAGATAAAGCTTCCCAGCTCACATAAGGATTAGTGATGAGCGAGCATGCTCGCCACTACTCGGTACTCGCACGAGTATCACTGTACTCGGGCGAGTCGCCGAGCACCGAGTAATCTCGCGATACTCGTGCTGTGCTCGTGGTCGTCATCTCTGCATGTTGGCGCTCTTTTGAGAGCCAGCCCACGTGCAGGGATTGGCTGGCAGACCACTGCAATGCCACAGCCCTGTTAGTTGTGGCATAGCAGTGATTGGCCGGCCTGCACAGCGTCACCGAGCCTTTATAACTCCCGGCGCGCTGTGCTCGGCACACAGCCTTCCAGACAGTGAGTGTAGGGAGAGTGTCTGCTGCTGCTTAGGGACAGATTTGCGGCCCTTACAGGTAGATCCGGAGCAGAGCTGCAAACTGCTGCTGCTGACCACAACAGTCCTTCTCAGGACTAATCTAGGAGGATATAGGCAGGGTGATCCAGATCGGAGTCCAAGCTTTCCAGTGACCAGAACAGTCCTTCTCAGGACTAATCTAGGAGGATATAGGCAGGGTGATACAGATTGGAATCCAAGCTTTTCTGTGACCATTAGAGTCACCACACTCTTGTACTTACTACCTTAATACAGGTTAGGGACTAAAATCGTCTCCTGAAACCATTACAGTCACCAGACAGGTGTACGTACTACCTTAACACAGGTTAGGGAACTAAAATCCTAACTCTTGTCATCTCAACAGTCACCAGACAGGTGTACGTACTACCTTAATACAGGTTAGGGACTAAAATCATCTCCTGAAACCATTACGGTCACCAGACAGGTGTACGTACTACCTTAATACAGGTTAGGGAACTAAAATCCTAACTCTTGTCATCTCAACAGTCACCAGACAGGTGTACGTACTACCTTAATACAGGTTAGGGACTAAAATCGTCTCCTGAAACCATTACAGTCACCAGACAGGTGTACGTACTACCTTAATACAGGTTAGGGAACTAAAATTCTAACTCTTGTCATCTCAACAGTCACCAGACAGGTGTACGTACTACCTTAATACAGGTTAGGCACTAAAATCGTCTCCTGAAACCATTACAGTCACCAGACAGGTGTACGTACTACCTTAATACAGGTTAGGGAACTAAAATCCTAACTCTTGTCATCTCAGCAGACACCAGACAGGTGTACGTACTACCTTAATACAGGTTAGCGACAAAAATCGTCTCCTGAAACCATTACAGTCACCAGACAGGTGTACGTACTACCTTAATACAGGTTAGGGAACTAAAATCCTAACTCTTGTCATCTCAACAGACACCAGACAGGTGTACGTACTACCTTAATACAGGTTAGGGACTAAAATCCTAACTCTTGTCATCTCAACAGTCACCACACTGTTGTACGTCATACCTTTTTACAGGTTAGGGAACTAAAATCCTAACTCTTGTCATCTCAACAGTCACCACACTGTTGTACGTCATACCTTTAAAGAGGTTAGGGAACTAAAATCCTAACTCTTGTCATCTCAACAGTCACCACACTGTTGTACGTCATACCTTTTTACAGGTTAGGGAACTAAAATCCTAACCCTTGTCATCTCAACAGTCACCACACTGTTGTACGTCATACCTTTAAAGAGGTTAGGGAACTAAAATCCTAACTCTTGTCATCTCAACAGTCACCACACTGTTGTACGTCATACCTTCAAAGAGGTTAGGGAACTAAAATCCTAACTCTTGTCATCTCAACAGTCACCACACTGTTGTACGTCATACCTTTTTACAGGTTAGGGAACTAAAATCCTAACTCTTGTCATCTCAACAGTCACCACACTGTTGTACTTCATACCTTTTTACAGGTTAGGGAACTAAAATCCTAACTCTTGTCATCTCAACAGTCACCACACTGTTGTACGTCATACCTTTTTACAGGTTAGGGAACTAAAATCCTAACTCTTGTCATCTCAGCAGTCACCACACTGTTGTACGTCATACCTTTTTACAGGTTAGGGAACTAAAATCCTAACTCTTGTCATCTCAACAGTCACCACACTGTTGTACGTCATACCTTTTTACAGGTTAGGGAACTAAAATCATAACTCTTGTCATCTCAACAGTCACCACACTGGTGTACGTCATACCTTTATACAGGTTAGGGAACTAAAATCCTAATCTCCTGTGACCTCAACAGTCACCAGACAGTTGTTGCTGTATACAGGCAAAATGCGCAAAGGCATTGGCAAGGGCATTGGCAAGGAACAAGGAAGTGGACGTGATGGTGGTGCAGGCAGAGGCCGAGGTCGTGTGCAAGCACTAATTTCGCAACAACAAAGGGCCACATCTCCTCGCTCGCACGTCCTGTCCCAAATTCTTGGGGCCCGCAGCAGTACACCACTGTTGAACCAAGACCAGTGTCAACAGGTTGTTACTTGGATAGCGGATAATGCTTCAAGTCAGATGGGCACCTCCACAAACACCCTGTCTTCCACACGGTCAACTGTCAGTAGCCGTGATACTGCACCGCACATTTCCAAACCTGATCCTCCTTCCTGCCAACAGGCCGAGTACACGTCCACGGACATTACTGATCCCACACTTGGACACTCGGAAGTCCAGAAGTGTGTACCCATGGGTCAGTGGAGGTACATGGCAAATTCCCATTACAAAATTTAAATTCTGCTCTCATTTGCTGGTGGTGTAGTGAAGTCTGGCCCAATCCAACCCTTGTTCATCTTGATCTGAGTCAGCCTGTCAGCATTTTCAGTTGAGAGGCGAGTGCGTTTATCAGTAATGATTCCACCTGCGGCACTGAAACACGCTCTGACAAAACGCTAGCGGCAGTGCAGGCCAGGACTTCCAAGGCGTAGAGAGCCAATTCATGCCACGTGTCCAGCTTGGAGACCCAATAATTGTAAGGCACAGAGGAATCTCGCAGTACAGTTGTTCGATCTGCAAGGTACTTCTTCAGCATCTGGCCAAACTTAGTATTTCTTGTGGCACTACCCCGCACCTCAGGGGCTGTGGCACGTGAGGGGCTGAGAAAACTGTCCCACCTCGTAAAGACTGTTCCCCTACCTTTGGCGGATTGGACTTGTGCCCCTCTCGGCCGTACGCCTTGGTTGTTTACCGATTCCTGACCTATGCCGCTAGCGTTTTGTGAGGGGAATGATTTGCCTACTTCCGTGACTATGGCCTTCTGGAACTGCTGCATTTTGGCTGACCTCTCCGCCTCATGAATGACAGACATAAAGTTCTCCTTGTAGCGTGGGTCTAACAGTGTTGCCAACCAGTACAGATTGTCGGCCAAGATGTTCTGAACGCGAGGGTCAGGAGCCAGGCAGCTTACCATAAAGTCAGCCATGTGCGCCAGACTCTTAACAGCCATCACTTCAGTATCCAGACCAACACGATGACTGAACATGCTGTCCTCCTCCTCCTCATCTCCCTGTCCTCTGGCCAGCCACGCTGAATCGAAGGTATGACTGGTGTGCATGTCATATCCTCAATTTGGCCAGAGAGTTGCTCCATGTCTTCATCCTCCTCCTCCTCGTCATAGTCCTCCACTGCACGTTGTGATGAGATGAGGCTGGACTGTGTGTTTTCACCCACACCCAGTACTGTTTCTTGCTCCAAGTCATCACGCTCGGCCTGCAATGCATCCTCTTTGTTTTTCAGCAGAGACCATTTTAGAAGGCAGAGTAGTGGTATGGTGACGCTAATAATGGCGTCCTCGCCGCTCACCATCTTGGTGGAGTCCTCAAAGTTTTGGAGTACGGTAGATAGGTCGGACATCCATCTCCACTCCTCAGGTGTTATGTGTGGAGTTTGAACCATTTCCCGACGGCTTAGGTGATGCAGGTAGTCCACAACTGCCCTCTTCTGCTCACATATCCTGACCAACATGTGCAGAGTTGAATTCCAACGCGTGGGGACATCACACACCAGTCTGTGGGCCGTAAGACGCTAACGGCGCTGAAATCCGCCACGGCTGGCTGAAGCAACAGGTGACTTGCGAAAATGTGCAGACAGACGGCAAACTTTTACCAGCAGGTCAGACACCTCTGGGTATGACTTTACAAACCTCTGAGCCACCAGGTTGAGCACATGGGCCACGCATGGAACATTCGTCAGCTGCCCTCGCCTCAAAGCTGCCACCAGGTTCCGGCCATTGTCACACACGACCTTTCCTGGCTTTAGGTTCACAGGTGTGAGCCAGTGATCTGCCTGCTGTTTCAGAGCTGTCCACACGTCTTCTGCATTGTGGGGTTTGTCACCTATGCACACTAACTTCAGCACAGCCTGTTGCCGCTTCGCAGAGGCAGTGCTGCAGTGCTTCCAGCTTGGGACTGGTGTGGAGGGTACAGTGGATGAGGATGGGCAGGAGGAGGAGGAGGAGGCTGAAGAGCATGACATTTCGGAGCTGTAGAGTGTCGGTGAAACCCTGACAGAGGTAGGGCCTGCTATCCTTCGTGTGGGAAGGACGTGTTCCGTCCCTCGCTCACACTGTGTCACAGCCTCCACAATATTAACCAGTGTTTTGTCAAGGAGATGTAGCGGCCTTGCCCACAAGCACTTGTCCACGTGTCTGTGGTTATACACTTCAGCCCTGACCTTACCCCTGCAGTATTAAAGAACACCAATGACTGTGTAGCTGCAGTTTCCAATATCATGTCCACTCTCTATTTGAAACTAAACCTTTCAAAAACTGATCTTCTTCTGCTCCCCCCATCCACTAACCTCCCTAAATCGGACATCTCTCTCTCAGTTTGTGGCACCACGATAACGCCTAGGCAGCAGGCTCGTTGTCTGGGTGTTATGTTTGACACCGATCTCTCCTTCTCCTCCCACACGCAATGTCTCGTCCGCTCATGTCGCTTACACCTGAAGAATATCTCCAGAGTCCGTCCCTTTCTCATCCTGTAAACAACAAAAACCCTGACCGTGGCCCTAATCCATTCCCGCCTTGACTATTGCAATTCTCTATTAAGCGGCCTCCCCTCACCAGAGTTTCTCCTCTCCAGTCCATCCTTAATGCAGCAGCCAGGATCACCCATCTGGCCAATCGTTAGTCAGATGCCTCTGCTCTGTGCCAGTCATTGCACTGGCTGCCCGTATACTACAGGATCAAATTCAAATTGCTTCTTCTCACCCACAAAGCTCTTCACAGTGCAGCACCCCCTACCTCTCCTCCCTCATCTCTGTCTATCACCCCACTCGCGCTCTACGTTCTTCAAATGACCTTCGACTGACATCTGTAATAATCCGATCCTCCCACTCCCGGCTCCAAGACTTCTCCAGAGCTGCACCAAACCTCTGGAATGCTTTACCCCAAGAAATCAGGACTATCCACAACTTGCATGGCTTCAGACGATCCCTAAAAACGCATTTTTTTAAGGCGGCCTATCATACTCCCTAATAGAAGTCCTTTGTACTGTAGATAGTGAATGGGCTATCCCTCTGGACATTACTCTTCTACAAACTCCACCAAACCAAAAAGGTCTACACAGATTGTATAATGACCATCCATGTAAGCTTAGTTCTATGCCCCATTTCCTCAAGATGCCTGGACCATCAGTGCAATAAGCCCCTGTACCTTGTGCAACCCCTATCTTGTTGTAGATTGTAAGCTCTTTTGAGCAGGGTCACCTTCATTTCTTGCTTTATTTTTTGTATTTTCTTTTTTACATTGATTCTATGCCTATTGTTTTGTATCCAATTATTCTACTGTATTTGTTCTCTACTGTAATTACTTACTGTATTATATTTTCTGTACTCTAACCCTACATTGTAAAGCGCTGCGTAATATGTTGGCGCTATATAAATAAAGCTGTATTATTATTATTATTATTAGGTGGACTTTGGCTGAAACAGCGTTGTTGAGGGCACGTGTGATGCTGTTGGAAACGTGGTTATGCAATGCGAGGACGGCACATCTGGAGAAATAGTGGCGGCTGGGGACCGAGTAACATGGGACAGCAGCCGCCATCAGATCGCGGAATGCTTCCGTCTCCACCAGCCGGAAAGGCAACATTTGTAGCGCTATGAGTCGCGAAATGTGATCATTCAGGACTGTGGCATGTGGGGCGTTGGCAGCGTATTTGCGCCTGCGTTCAAATGTTTGCTGAATGGATAATTGAACGCTGCGCTGGGACAAGGACGTGCTTGATGGTGGTGTAATTTGTGCGTGGGCAACTTCAGGTGCAGGGCCGGAGGCTTGTTCGCGGCCAGCATGGACAGGGGATTGGCTCGCACGCACAACAGGCGAAGACGTAGCAGTGACATCAGCAAGCTCCTCGACTCTGTTGTACTTCCCACAAAGTCAGGTGCTTGGCTGACAAGTGCCTGATCATGCTGGTGGTGGTCAGGCTGCTACCTTTTGTACCCCTGCTGATGCTGGCATGGCAGGTGTTGCAAATGGCCTTTTTAGAGTAATCTGGAGCCAACTTAAAATACTGCCAGACTCGGGAAGACATAACATTTGCACAGGCACCTTGTGTCGTGTTGTTGTTCCGGGGAACGGTTGCCTGCCTTCTGCCTGCGTACCCGACCCTGCTTCGTACTGCCTGTTGGGATGCTACGCCTCCCTCACCCTGTGCACTGCTGTCCTCGCTCTGCATATACTCCTGCCAGGTTGGGTCAGCTACTGGATCATCCACCACGTCGTCTTCCTATTGCTTGGCTAATCGCTGGACTGCTCCTCCTTCTCCTCATGTGCCACCATGATGACCGTTACAATAGTTTGGCTGTTGTTTCAGGTATACCCCCAGTGGTAAATTTTTATGCCCATTCTTTTTGAATGGGCATTACAAAGACAGGATACCCGCATCTTTTCAATGGGAAAAATGTTTTGAGGCCCTCCTGCACGTCTCTATCCAGGGACAAAGAGGAGCCTCCCAATTTTTGGCTGCCCTGACCAAAGGGCTATACTACAATACACCCACTTGAGGGTTAGAGGCCCTACTACATGTCTGTATGCATGGGTCATTGTTGAACCTCCCAATTTTTGGCTGTCCCGGCCAAAGGCCTAGGCTAAAATACACCCACTTGAGGGTTACAGGCCCTACTACATGTCTGTATGCATGGGTCATTGTTGAACCTCCCAATTTTTGGCTGCCCAGACCAAAGGGCTATACTACAATACACCCACTTGAGGGTTACAGGCCCTACTACATGTCTGTATGCATGGGTCATTGTTGAACCTCCCAATTTTTGGCTGCCCTGACCAAAGGGCTATACTACAATACACCAGTTCTTGTTAACAGGCCCCCTGCACGTCTCTATCCAGGGACAAAGAGGAGCCTCCCAATTTGTGGCTGCCCTGACCAAAGGGCTATACTACAATACACCCAGTTCTTGTTAACAGGCCCTCCTGCACGTCTCTATCCAGGGACAAAGAGGAGCCTCCCAATTCTTGGCTGCCCTGACCAAAGGGCTATACTACAATACACCCACTTGAGGGTTACAGGCCCTACTACATGTCTGTAAGCATGCGTCATTGTTGAACCTCCCAATTTTTGGCTGCCCTGGCCAAAGGCCTAGGCTAAAATACACCCACTTGAGGGTTACAGGCCCTACTACATGTCTGTAAGCATGGGTCATTGTTGAACCTCCCAATTTTTGGCTGCCCTGGCCAAAGGCCTAGGCTAAAATTCACCCACTTCAGGGTTACAGGCCCTACTACATGTCTGTATGCATGGGTCATTGTTGAACCTCCCAATTTTTGGCTGCCCCGGCCAAAGGCCTAGGCTAAAATACACCCACTTGAGGGTTACAGGCCCTACTACATGTCTGTATGCATGGGTCATTGTTGAACCTCCCAATTTTTGGCTGCCCAGACCAAAGGGCTATACTACAATACACCCACTTGAGGGTTATAGGCCCTACTACATGTCTGTATGCATGGGTCATTGTTGACCCTACCAATTTTTGGCTGCCCTGGCCAAAGGGCTATACTACAATACACCCAGTTCTTGTTTACAGGCCATCCTGCATGTCTGTATCCAGGGGCATTGGTGAACCTCCCAATTTTGGACTGCCCTGGCAAAGGAAGATACTACAATAGACCTAGTTCCTCAAAATGGCACTTTATTTCTAGACAGGGCTTCATGTACGTCTCTTGTCAGGGTCATCGGAGTGTCGCACAATGTTTTCACGTAAAATCTTTCATGTAATCACAAAAAGTGACATACACCAGCTGTATCTCACTATTGGGTATGTGCCCTTAACATTTCCACCCTAAATATTCATTTTGGTGTCATTTTGGAAGGTTTTCTGGAGACTCCGTAAAATTGGCGTGAAACTCGGACAACATTGTTCACAGCTGTGACTTTTGAGTGAGAAATGCTTCCAGGGGTCTTCCCCATGGTGTTGCCATGTCATTTCAGCACTCTTCTGAGACTTTTGTGACATTTTTAGGGTTTTTCCATGCTGCCGGCAGTCATTTCATAAAAATACTCGTGTCTCCCATAGGATAACATTGGGCTCGTTACTCGGGCCGAGTACACGAGTATCTCGGGATGCTCGGCCCGAGCTTCGAGCACCCGAGCATTTTAGTGCTCGCTCATCACTAATAAGGATTACAAGATCCCAGGTAACTTCAGCTGCACCGCAAGCAATGTGGTGTATTTAATTATATGTACCAAATGTATAATAGGGGGTCTGTATGTAGTACAGAAACTTAGAAGAAAAATGAATTCTCATTGCCACTCAATAAAAGAAAGATGAATGGATCTCCCTGTAGCTAAGCACTTTTGTAGCCCGGACCACAGTACAATAGACATGAAGTTGCTCATATTAAAAGGTAATTTCAAGTCTCAGAAACACAGAAGAATTTGGGAATACAAACTGATGATGGCTTTTGACATATTCAGTGCAGGAATGAACATTTCACATGGATTCATGTACTGTAGTTTTCATCAACTGAAAGGGCATTTGGGGGCATCATATCTTTGAATACACTGCAATAAGAGGACAATAAAACTTTTACACTTCTTGCCAGTGAACAGTCCCAATAATAACTACCATAACCATTTCACCCAAACTCATTCCTGCTTTGCTCAACCTCACTTGTCTTAAGAACTGCAGTATTCCATGTCATGTTGTGTGTGTATATATATATATATATATATATATATATATATATATATATATACAGGGTGGGCTATTTATATGGATGCACCTAAGTAAAATGGGAATGGTTGGTGATATCAACTTCCTGTTTATGGCACATATATTGTCTATGCTGTGAAGATACGAGATGTGCAGTATCTGAGACAACAGATACTGGAAGCCTGTGCTAGCACTTCTTCTGCGGTGTTGCTATCAGTGTGTCAAGAGTGGGAGAAGAGGATTGCATTGACAATCCAACACAATGGGCAGCACTTTGAACACATTTTATAAGTGATCATAAACTTGTAAATAACTCATGAAAGAATAAAGTTACATTAAAACCAAGCACACCATTGTTTTTCGTATGAAATTCTCAATACGTTTGATGTGTCACCTTCCCATTGAAAAAAAAAGTTGGATCCAAAATGGCCAATTTCAAAATGGCCGCTATGGGCACCACCCATCTGGAAAACTTTTCCCCCTCCCATATATTAATGTGCCACAAACAGGAAGTTGATATCACCAACCATTCCCATTTTATTTAGGTGCATCCATATAAATGGCCCACCATATATATACACCGGTATATACAGTATATATATATAACATCAAATTTTGTCCTACACAGCCTGAAGAAGAGACCTGAGTTGTCTCGAAAACTTGCTATTTGTTACCGTCTTTTTAGTTAACCATTAAAAGTTTTCAACCACTGAGGACTCTCGGATTTTAATTTTTTCCAGCCAATAAGAGAAAGTTTAACATTTCTGCTTCCTATATAACTCTACAGTAATATAGATTAATGCTATATATATGTGACTCCATACATGTTTTATCTCTCAATAACAAGCTTAAAAGTACAGCAGAAACACGTAAGGCATAACATCACTATGCTTTCATACTTTAGTCTTAATGATATACAGAAGCCATTTGGTGGCCCCATAAAATTGTGTGTTATTAATTCACGAACAGTAATGGAAATGAAAAGCCGACCAATCAAGGTTAATCAATATGAGCTTGGAAACTTCAGTAGCACTCACAAGGAAATTTCATAAGGCTAATCATATGGATACCAATTTATTTTGCCAATATTTAGTCTTTCAGTGAGTATAGAATTCCATGAAAAAGAAATACTTGAACAAATGAGATACAATATTGTCATATGCAGGAATATAAGTCCTTGCCTCTTTACATTTTTATATCTAATCTTTGAAATCAGTGTTTATTTCCATACAGCCAACATACAGTTTAATGGAGAAAATTGAGAATAATGAATTTTTACAAATTGCATTGAATTGCCTGAAGAAAACTGTTGTACCTACTGAAATCTATTTATGCATTTTTGTAAGTAGAACATTTTTGATAGCACATTTTCCAAAATGCTAGCCCTTGTGGGGTGTTACTGGTATGCAGTTAATATCTATTAAAAGTGGTTTAAGGAAAGACAAAAGGGTTATTGAGGCAACAATTCGGAGCTAACAAGCTCAGCAGGTGGTCCAAAGACAACAGCTTCAAAGGGAAAGACTCACAGGCCGAGCTGGGACAATTTGTCTATAACAGGAGCCTCAAATGAACCCATCAGTCACACTAGCACTGTAATATCATACAGGATTATGGAAGTACCACATATCTGAGCCCTAAGCAAAATATATCCCCAGGAAATCAGGGTCCCGATTCTTCCTAGCACCCTGAGGTGAGGAGTTACATAAAATGTCTTGGAGAAGCCAGTTATCGAAGCCATTTTTGTTCTACAAATATAATGGGGACCCAGACAGATCCAATGGCACCAGAACCACCTTCCTAGGACCCACCTGTAAAAAGTTAGGATTCATCATGGGTTTTTGGAGTCCCTCAGCTAAGGCACAATGAGGGGTAATCAAGGCAACCTAAGGTGGCAGGAGAGTGACCAACCAAGGGATTACTTGTGGGTGCCAACAAGCAGCCATGTCCTTTCAGTGAGAAGGACACATCATGCCAAGTGCTGGAAGTAACCGAGGAAACCCCTGACTCCACAGCACCTCCAAAGTGCCAAGTCAGCAACAAGGAAAATGTAACTGACTTATATTTGCATATATTATCATATTCCTTTTGAAGTGTGTGGGTGTGGGAGTGTGGGGTGTGCACGCGAATGGCACCTTATGCAAAGTGGCACCGTTGCTAAGTGGGTGCAGTTAGGCTAGAGTCACACTTACAGCAAAACATAATGGTGAACACTCTATGTTTATTTTTCTTAATCTCTCTGCAGCTTTTGACACTGTTAACCACCATCTCCTACTCGCTATGCTGCACTCCATCGGCATAAACGACACCGCTCTCTCCTGGTTCTCTTCCTATCTCTCTGACTGCTCTTTTAGTGTATCATTTGCTGGATCCACTTCCTCTCCTCTTCCCCTCAATATCGGGGTCCCTCAGGGTTCAGTCATTGGCCCTCTTCTCTCTCTACACAGCCCCAATTGGACAGACCATCAGCAGATTTGGCTTCCAGTACCAACTTTATGCTGATGACACACAACTATACACTTCATCCACTGACCTTACCCCCACTGTATTACAGAATGCCAATGACTGTCTAACAGCAGTTTCCAACATCATGTCCGCTCTCTATCTAAAACTCAACCTTTCCAAAACTGAACTTCTTCTGCTCCCACCCTACTCTAACATCCCTAAATCTGACATCTCCCTCACAGTGTGCCCCACCACAATAGCGCCTAGGCAGCAGGCTCGATGTCTGGGTATTATGTTTGACACCGTTCTTTCCTTCACTTCCTATATACAATCTCTCGCTCGCTCTTGCCGTTTACACCTGGAGAACATCTCTAGAATCTGCCCTTTTCTCACCATGGAACAAAAACCCTCACCATCACCCTGATCAACTCCTGCCTTAATTACTGTAATTCTTTTTTAACTGGCCTCCCCTTTACTAGGCTTTCCCTTCTTCAGTCCATCCTTAATGCAGCAGCCAGGATCATCTAGCTGATTAACCGTTACTCAGATGCTTCCACTCTGTGCCAGTCATTGCACTGGCTGCCCATACAATATAGGATCCAATTCATATTGCTTGTTCTCACCCACAAAGCTTTTGAAGGTGCAGCACCTCCGTACTTATCCTCCCTCATCTCTGTCTATCACGCTACCCATTCTCTTCACTCTGATAGCAACTTAAAACTAACTTCTGTATTAATCCAAACCTCCCACTACTGGCTCCAAGGCTTCTCCCGAGCTGCACCAATTCTCTGGAATGATCTACCCCAAGAAATTAGGTCTAGCCACAACTTACATACTTTCAGGTGCTCCCTAAAAATATGAGTCGGGCCGGCAGGGAAGGGGTTACTCAGATACTGGGACGGTGGCTTAGGTGGAAGATCACAGCGGGTCAGGTCCCGGTTCCGTGCCCTGGGCACTCAATGGCTGATGGGGGTGATGATGATGGGGAATTATACGTGACGCCCCCTGTGGTACCTGGTAATGTGGTTACCAACGCTGCAGCCGGCTGCTGAGGTGATGGTGACACAGCAGTGATAGTACAGCTCCCCACCGGCAGAAGTTTATCTCAGGGCAGCAGGGTGGATGAGAGGAGTAGTAGTTTTTGGTTCTGTGTAGGTGCTGCAGGTGGGGGTGGTGAATCAGGCACACGCACACACAATAGTTTCTGTTTCTGTACCGTTTTACTGATGTCGGGTAACAGCCTTTACTTTCTACTGAGCTCAGGGGGACTAAATCCTCCTGGTCTATTCGGATTTCTCTGCTACAAATGGAAATATAGCAGGTACAGACTCTGGTGTCTGGGTTGACTTTAAGGGTGACTAGCTATGTTCCCTTCTTCTGTTCTTCCTAACTCTCCCAATAGCCTCCGTCCCTCTCCCTAGGGCGCTGCACAGCCGGATCAGTCTTTCCTGGTTCTGGGCCTGGCTTGGTCCCAGCAACCAGCTCCTTCTAGTACCTTCTTCTGTACTAGTCAACTGCCACTTCTGTACTGTCTTTACTGACTAACCTACTCTTCTGAACTGAACTCTCTGACTGAACTGACTCCTCCCTCAGACCTGGATCTTTATAGGGGATCTTGTCTAATGCAGCAAGTAGAGCTCTCCCTTCAGGCCTGGAGTGGAAGGTGTTGTGTGTGCCAAGGTGTACATCATTGCCTGCATCGGTGGGTCCTGTGGCAATGCCTGCAGTGGTGCCACAAATACATCTTTTCAGAGCGGCCTATCTTGCTCCCTAATCAAAGTCACTTAAACATAGCCTATTCACTCCACCAGACCCAAAAACATGACAAAGAATGGCTGATGACCACTCAAGCAGCTCTTATCTATTCCCCATCTCCTCTAGTTGGCTGCTCCATCATTGTAAATAAGCCACTGTAATTGTGTCACCCCCCACCTCATTGTTAGATTGTAAGCTTTTATGAGCAGGGCCGTCAATATTTCACTTTCTTTATTGTATTTGATAACTGTTACTTATGACTGTTTATATATGAAACTCTGAGTTGTAAAGTGCTGCGGAATATGTTGGTGCTATATAAATAAAGATTATTATTATTTTGTAACAACTACTTTAATTTGCATGTCTATCATATTTGTAAATCCATAGTGTAAATAGTATTCTTTCCTAGTGTGCCCTTATAACAAATAAATCTATAGTTTAATCCTGGGTTGCTCTTTTATCTCGATCCATGTATTCCCACGTCCATGTTCTCAATCTAACATCACATGCTACCTGGGGCTGGTTTCTGGCCTGATATAACCCATTAACGGACCAGGCTTATAGCTAACAAGGTACTGGTGGCAGCTCTATTGAGCTGGCAGGACTGTGTTTCACTGAGTAAAAAAGGTCTCCCATCCTGTCAGGGTTGTGAGCTAATATGCATCACCCTAGAGGTTGCATGAATCACCCTCTCCCACTGGCCATGCCTCCCTGTTCCTGGTTTGGAAAGGGAGTGTAAGTGTAAAACTGTGCTAAGCTGACCTTACCTACTCCCTGGGGTGCAGAACGTCGTGTGTTGATGGAAGTGATGAGACCGTATCACCTTGCTCTGATGTGCTAGAGACTTTGTTAGTTGCAGCTTTTCTTAGAGTGGGGCTGAATATAGAGGGTCTAGATTCCATTATATTTTGTGGAATGAGATTTTATAGACAGACTGAACAGAATGATATGTGATATGATGAGGTTATTTGTAAGGGGCTAAAATAGCTGATATACTTCAGGCTAGGCATATTCAGTAAATAGAGACCATAAGAAGATCATCGTACTGCCGGTCTTGCTTGTGCATTTGTAAGATAAAATGAGAGATGTACTAAAGAATGTGGTGTGATATCTTGAGGAAGAATGATATTCTGTAGAAATTATGAAGATGGCAGAAAAAAACTGATATACTGCACAATGTGGCTGTATTTAGAGGATCATAAAGGTGATATACTATAGAATGGGTCTGCATATAAAGGGGCTGAAGGGAAGGATATAATGACTTGTGCATATGTTTATTTTTTTGGACCTATTTTAACCAATTCTGGCTTCTAAAGCCACATAGTGGTGAAAATAAGAAATCTGACCATTTTCCTGCCAGCTTTCATTTGGAAGTTGATAACTACTAGAGATAAGTGAAACTTTGAAGCTCAGGTTGGACTCTGTTTGCCAAATGGGCATATGTTGGCTGAGTAGATCATCAGTTTGCCGAACTTCCAAACTCCATTCAAATGAATGGGAGGAAAAATCAAGAACCTAGAAAACACCTTCAAAGGAGCCCAAAAGCTGATAAAATAGAGCTCAAACTGTTTTACAGTGAAGCCCCACTGTTTTGGCACAGCCATTATCTTGCTAGACTATTACTTACTAGTGATGAGCGAGTACTAAAATGCTCGGGTGCTCGAAGCTCGGACCGAGCATCCCAAGATACTCATGTACTCGGCCCGAGCACCGAGCCCAATGTTATCCTATGGGAGACCCGAGTATTTTTATGAAATGACTGCCGGCAGCATGTAGAAACCCTAAAAATGTCACAAAAGTCTCAGAAGAGTGCTCAAATGACATGGCAACACCATGGGGAAGACCCCTGTAAGCATTTCTCACTCAAAAGTCACAGCTGTGAACAATGTTGTCCGAATTTCACACCAATTTTACGGAGTCACCAGAAAACCTTCCAAAATGACACCAAAATTAATATTCAGGGTGGAAATGTTAAGGGCACATACCCAATAGTAATATACAGCTGGTGTATGTTACTTTTTGTGATTACATGAAAGATTTTACGTGAAAACATTGTGCAGCACTCCGATGTCCCTGAGAAGAGACGTACATGAAGGCCTCTTGACATAATGTGCACATTTTCAGGAAGTGGGTCTATTGTAGTATTTTCCTTTGCCAGGGCAGTCCAAAATTGGGAGGTTCACCAATGCCCCTGGATAGAGACGTGCATGAGGGCCTGTAAACCTGAAGTGCTCATAGTAAGGAAGTGGGTGTATTGTAGTATTGCCCTTTGGCAGGGCAGCCAAAAATCGGGAGGCTCCACATTGTCCCTGGATAGAGACGTGCAGTAGGGCCTGTAAACCTGAAGTGGGAGTATTGGAGTATAGCCCTTTGGCAGGGCAGCCAAAAATTGGGAGGCTCCACATTGTCCCTGGATAGAGACGTGCAGTAGGACCTGTAAACCTGAAGTGGGTGTATTGGAGTATAGCCCTTTGGCAGGGCAGCCAAAAATTGGGAGGCTCCACATTGTCCCTGGATAGAGACGTGCAGGAGGGCCTGTAAACCTGAAGTGCCCATTGTAAGGAAGTGGGTGTATTGTAGTATAGCCCTTTGGCAGGGCAGCCAAAAATTGGGAGGCTCCACATTGTCCCTGGATAGACACGTGCAGGACGGCCTGTAAACCTGAAGTGCCCATTGTAAGGAAGTGGGTGTATTGTAGTATAGCCCTTTGGCAGGGCAGCCAAAAATTGGGAGGCTCCACATTGTCCCTGGATAGAGACGTGCAGTAGGGCCTGTAAACCTGAAGTGGGTGTATTGGAGTATAGCCCTTTGGCAGGGCAGCCAAAAATTGGGAGGCTCCACATTGTCCCTTGATAGAGACGTGCAGTAGGGCCTGTAAACCTGAAGTGGGTGTATTGGAGTATAGCCCTTTGGCAGGGCAGCCAAAAATTGGGAGGCTCCACATTGTCCCTGGATAGAGACGTGCAGTAGGGCCTGTAAACCTTAAGTGGGTGTATTGTAGTATAGCCCTTTGGCAGGGCAGCCAAAAATTGGGAGGCTCCACATTGTCCCTGGATAGAGACGTGCAGTAGGGCCTGTAAACCTGAAGTGGGTGTATTGGAGTATAGCCCTTTGGCAGGGCAGCCAAAAATTGGGAGGCTCCACATTGTCCCTGGATAGAGACGTGCATGAGGGCCTCAAAACATTTTTACCATTGAAAAGGAGCGGGTCTCCTGTCATTGTAATGCCCATTCTAAAAGAATGGGCAAAAAAATTTACCACTGGGGGTATACCTGAAACAAAAGCCTAACTATTGTAACAGTCATGATGGTGGCACATGAGGAGAAGGAGGAGCACTCCAGCGATTAGCCACAGTCCAAAAGTGTGTACCCATGGGTGAGTGGAGGTACATGGCAAATTCCCATAACAAAATTTAAATTCTGCTGTCATTTGTTGGTGGTGTGGTGAAGTCTGGCCCAATCCAACCCTTGTTCATCTTGATCAGAGTCAGCCTGTCAGCATTTTCAGTTGACAGGCGGGTGCGTTTATCTGTAATGATTCCACCTGCGGCACTGAAAACACGCTCTGACAAAACGCTAGCGGCAGGGCAGGCCAGGACTTCCAAGGCGTAGAGAGCCAATTCATGCCACGTGTCCAGCTTGGAGACCCAATAATTGTAAGGCACAGAGGAATGTCGCAGTACAGTTGTTCGATCTGCAAGGTACTCCTTCAGCATCTGGCCAAACTTAGCATTTCTTGTGGCACTACCCCGCACCTCAGGGGCTGTGGTACGTGAGGGGCTGAGAAAACTGTCCCACATCGTACAGACTGTTCCCCTACCTCTGGCGGATTGGACTTGTGCCCCTCTCGGCCGTACGCCTTGGTTGTCCACAGATTCCTGACCTATGCCGCTTGCGTTTTGTGAGGGGAATGCTGTGCCTACTTCCGTGACTATGGCCTTCTGGAACTGCTGCATTTTGGCTGACCTCTCCGCCTCAGGAATGAGAGACATAAAGTTCTCCTTGTAGCGTGGGTCTAAGAGTGTTGCCAACCAGTACTGATTGTCGGCCAGGATGTTCTTAACGCGAGGGTCACGAGCCAGGCAGCTTACCATAAAGTCAGCCATGTGCGCCAGACTCTTAACAGCCATCACTTCAGTATCCAGACCAACACGATGACTGAACATGCTGTCCTCCTCCTCCTCCTCCTCATCTCCCCTGTCCTCTGGCCAGCCACGCTGAAGCGAGGGTATGACTGGTGTGCATGTCATATTCTCAATTTGGCCAGAGAGTTGCTCCATGTCTTCATCCTCCTCCTCGTCATAGTCCTCCACTGCACGTTGTGATGAGTTGAGGCAGGGCTGTGTGTTATCACCCACACCCACTACTGTTTCTTGCTCCAACTCATCGCGCTCTGCCTGCAACGCATCCTCTTTGTTTTTCAGCAGAGACCGTTTTAGAAGGCAGAGTAGCGGTATGGTGACGCTAATAATGGCGTCATCGCCGCTCACCATCTTGGTGGAGTCCTCAAAGTTTTGGAGGACGGTACATAGGTCCGACATCCATCTCCTCTCCTCAGGTGTTATGTGTGGAGTTTGACCCATTTCCCGACGGCTTAGGTGATGCAGGTACTCAACAACTGCCCTCTTCTGCTCACATATCCTGACCAACATGTGCAGAGTTGAATTCCAACGCGTGGGGACATCACACACCAGTCTGTGGGCCGGTAGACGCAAACGGCGCTGAAAGCCGGCAAAGCCGGCTGAAGCAGCAGGTGACTTGCGAAAATTTGCGAACTTTTACCAGCAGATCAGACAGCTCTGGGTATGATTTTATAAACCGCTGAACCACCAGGTTGAGCACATGGGCAACGCAGGGAACATGCGTCAGCTGGCCTCGCCTCAAAGCTGCCACCAGGTTCCGGCCATTGTCACACACGACCTTTCCTGGCTTTAGGTTCAGAGGTGTGAGCCAGTGATCTGCCTGCTGTTTCAGGGCTGTCAACACCTCTTCTGCATTGTGGGGTTTGTCACCTATGCATATTAGCTTCAGCACAGCCTGTTGCCGCTTCGCAGAGGCAGTGCTACAGTGCTTCCAGCTTAGGACTGGTGTGGAGTGTAAAGTGGATGAGGATGCGCAGGAGGAGGCTGAGGAGCATGACATTCCGGAGCTGTAGAGTCTGGGTGAAACCATGACTGAGGTAGGGCCTGCAATCCTTGGTGTGGGAAGGACGTGTTCCGTCCCTAGCTCAGACTGGGTCCCAGCTTCCACAATATTAACCCAGTGTGCCGTCAAGGAGATGTAGCGGTCTTGCCCACAAGCACTTGTCCACGTGTCTGTGGTTAGGTGGACTTTGGCTGAAACAGCGTTGTTCAGGGCATGTGTGATGCTTTGTGACATGTGGTTATGCAATGCGGGGACGGCACATCTGGAGAAATAGTGGTGGCTGGGGACCGAGTGACGTGGGACAGCAGCCACCATCAAGTCGCGGAATGCTTCAGTCTCCACCAGCCGGAAAGGTAACATTTCTAGCGCAATCAGTCACGAAATGTGATAATTTAGGACTGTGGCATGTGGAGCGTTGGCAGCGTATTTGCGCCTGCGTTCAAAGGTTTGCTGAATGGATAATTGAACGCTGTGCTGGGACAAGGACGTGCTTGATGGTGGTGTTATTTGTGCGTGGACAACGTCAGGTGCAGGGCCGGAGGCTTGTTCGCGGCCAGCATGGACAGGGGATTGGCTCGCACGCACAACACGCGAAGACGTAGCAGTGACATCAGCAAGCACCCCTCCACGACTCGGTTGTACTTCCCACAAAGCCGGGTGCTTGGCTGACATGTGCCTGATCATGCTGGTGGTGGTCAGGCTGCTAGTTTTCGTACCCCTGCTGATGCTGGCATGGCAGGTGTTGCAAATGGCCTTTTTAGAGTCATCTGGAGCCAACTTAAAAAACTGCCAGACTCGGGAAGACCTAACATTTGCACATGCACCTTGTGTCGTGTTGTTGTTCCGGGGAACGGTTGCCTGCCTTCTGCCTGCGGACACGACCCTGCTTCTTACTGCCTGTTGGGAAGCTACGCCTCCCTCCCCCTGTGCACTGCTGTCCTCGCTCTGCATATCCTCCTGCCAGGTTGGGTCAGCTACTGGATCATTCTCCACGTCATCTTCCTCTTCCGCACCCTGATCCTCCTCCTGACTTCCTGGCAATTGTGTCTCATCATCGTCCACCCCTTGTAGAGACACGTTGCCAACGTTCCCTTCGTGAGAATGTGGCTGCTCAAATATTTGGGCATCTGTACATACCATCTCATCACCCACTTCAACAGGAGCTGGAGAGAGGCCAGATTCTGCGAATGGATACGTGAACAGCTCTTCCGAGTGTCCTAGTGTGGGATCAGTAATGTCCGTGGACATGTACTCGGCCTGGTGGTAGGAAGGAGGATCAGGTTGAGAAATGTGCGGTGCAGTATCACGGCTACTGACACTTGACCGTGTGGAAGACAGGGTGTTTGTGGAGGTGCCCATCTGACTTGAAGCATTATCCGCTATCCAAGTAACAACCTGTTGACACTGGTCTTGGTTCAAGAGCGGTGTACTGCTGCGGGCCCCAAGAATTTGGGACAGGACGTGCGAGCGAGTAGATGTGCCACTTTGTTGTTGCGAAAATAGTGCTTGCACACGAACTCGGCCTCTGCCTGCACCACCATCACGTCCACTTCCTTGTCCCTTGCCAACGCCCTTGCGTATTTTTCCTGTATACAGCTACAACAGTCTGGTAAAGTGGAAACCACCGGTGCTTGTCTTCATAAAATTTTGTTCTTTATTGTTAAATGAAATTTATAAAATCATTCAGCGTGCTAGCTGGGCGCTAGACGCGTTTCGGAAGACACAACTTCCTTAATCATTAGCAATACAAAATACAAAAGTTTATACATTTATAAAAAAGAAACCTCCACCCACAGCTGAACCTAATTAACAATGGTGATAATAAAGAAACTAAAATTTAACTCTTTCACATGTTATGGAGTTGAAATTTGCACAAGAGGGAGCATTGCACTATTTTCTGACACACAAAAATATTACAATACATACAGTATATATTTAATAACTTCATGGATCTCCACCTTTAATGTTTTTATTTTTACTTCCTTTTCCTTATCCTTATATGATGGAAAACCAATACATTGTAATACAAAGAAAATTTCAGTGCGTTCTAATATATTTATGATGATTATCACATATTAATAGATTTCATTATTACACTCCTAATGTGCGGTTGTTTTATTGTTCAAGCAGATTCTGAATTTAATCATCCCGGTAACTTTATAGCTAGTCTTGTTTTTTATTTTTTAGCTAGTCTTGTTTTTTATTTTTTAGCTAGTCTTGTTTTTTATTTTTCATATATAGATACATTACTCCATTACCTCAATTTAGTTATATTATAATAATATAACTAAATTGAGGTAATGGAGTAATGTATCTATATATGAAAATAAAAAATAAAAAACAAAACAGGTGCAGGAATCCAGGAGGATATGGGCGGTGGAGCGGCCTTTTCCCTTTCCCTTTCCCAGTGAATGCACAACAGTCTGGTGACTGTTCTGGTCACAGGAAAGCTGGATTTAAGACCCTGCCTGTATACAGCTAGTCAATTTTGACAGTCTGGTGACTGTTCTGGTCACAGGAAGGCTGGATTTTAGACCCTGCCTGTATACAGCTAGTCAATTTTAACAGTCTGGTGACTGTTCTGGTCACAGGAAAGCTGGATTTTAGACCCTGCCTGTATACAGCTAGTCAATTTTGACAGTCTGGTGACTGTTCTGGTCACAGAAAAGCTGGATTTTAGACTCTGCCTGTATACAGCTAGTCAATTTTAACAGTCTGGTGACTGTTCTGGTCACAGGAAAGCTGGATTTTAGACCCTGCCTGTATACAGCTAGTCAATTTTGACAGTCTGGTGACTGCTCTGGTCACAGGAAAGCTGGCTTTTAGACCCTGCCTGTATACAGCTAGTCAATTTTGAGAGTCTGGTGACTGTTCTGGTCACAGGAAAGCTGGATTTTAGACCCTGCCTGTATACAGCTAGTCAATTTTGACAGTCTGGTGACTGTTCTGGTCACAGGAAAGCTGGATTTTAGACCCTGCCTGTATACAGCTAGTCAATTTTGACAGTCTGGTGACTATTCTGGTCACAGGAAAGCTGGATTTTAGACCCTGCCTGTATACAGCTAGTCAATTTTGACAGTCTGGTGACTGTTCTGGTCACAGGAAAGCTGGATTTTAGACCTTGCCTGTATACAGCTAGTCAATTTTAACAAGTCTGGTGACTGTTCTGATCACAGGAAAGCTGGATTTTAGACCCTTCCTGTATACAGCTAGTCAATTTTGACAGTCTGGTGACTGTTCTGGTCACAGGAAAGCTGGATTCTAGACCCTGCCTGTATACAGCTAGTCAATTTTGACAGTCTGGTGACTGTTCTGGTCACAGGAAAGCTGGATTTTAGACCCTGCCTGTATACAGCTAGTCAATTTTGACAGTCTGGTGACTGTTCTGGTCACAGGAAAGCTGGATTTTAGACCCTTCCTGTATACAGCTAGTAAATTTTGACAGTCTGGTGACTGTTCTGGTCACAGGAAAGCTGGATTTTAGACCCTGCCTGTATACAGCAAGTCAATTTTGACAGTCTGGTGACTGTTCTGGTCACAGGAAAGCTGGATTTTAGACCCTGCCTGTATACAGCTAGTCAATTTTAACAGTCTGGTTACTGTTCTGGTCACAGGAAAGCTGGATTTTAGACCCTGCCTGTATACAGCTAGTCAATTTTGACAGTCTGGTGACTGTTTTGGTCACAGGAAAGCTGGATTTTAGACCATGCCTGTATACAGCTAGTCATCTCCTACAGTCTCCTGAGGACTGTTCTGGTCACTGTAAAGCTTGGACTCCGATCTGGATCACCCTGCCTATATCCTCCTAGATTAGTCCTGAGAAGGACTGTTGTGGTCAGCAGCAGTTTGCAGCCCTGCTCCGGATCTACCTATGAGGGCCGCAAATCTGTCCCTAAGCAGCAGCACTCTTCCTACACTCACTGTCTGGATGGCTGTGTGCAGAGCACATCATGGCCGGGTCTTATAAAGGCTCGGTCACGCTGTGCGGGCCGGCCAATCACTGCAATGCCACAACTAACAGGGCTGTGGCATTGCAGTTGTCTGCCAGCCAATCCCTGCATGTGGGCTGGCTCTCTAAAGAGCGCCAACATGCAGGGATGAGGACCACGAGCACAGCACGAGTATCGCGAGATTACTCTGTGCTCGCCGAGTAGCCCGAGTACAGTGATACTCGTGCGAGTACCGAGTAGCGCAGAGCATACTCGCTCATCTCTATTACTTACCAAGCTTCAGCACTGCTGTAACCCTGCTTTCAGGCACGCTCATGATGAGTCTGAGACATATTGATTACGTGATTGCAGTGTGCAAAAGCACTAAGGACACGTGCACACACTGAGTATTTGGTGAGTTTTTTACCTCAGGATTTGTAGCCAAAACGAGGAGTGGATAATTAAATACAGAAGTGGTGCCGGTGTTTCTATTAGACTTTTCCTCTGATTGTTCCAGTCCTGGTTTTGTCTACAAATCCTGAGGTAAAAAACTCATGAAATACTCAGCATGTGCACGTGGCCTAAGAAAATGCACATATGAGGAACACTGGGCAGCGGAACTGAGGGGTGAGGTGAGTTTTGGTTGTTTTTTCTTTGTACATCTTATGTTTATTATGCCCTGGGGTCTACCCAGACTCTTGTATAATTTGATGAATTGAAATATTGTCAGATTCTCTAATCACTGTAATATCTGAGGTATTACACAGTACTGTAAATAACATCTAGTTTTGCCAAATGAATAAACCTAGTCATCTAGTCATCTAGTAGACAGCAGTTAGCTTCAGTAAATAAACATTACTTGCACAATAATAAAGTTAGTATCCGGATACAGATTACAGGGATTAACAATTTTTACTTTTTTTCTAGCGTCCTGAAGTATTAAAGCTTTCAAACTGTGTAGATTTGTCAGATAATTTTGTGGTAAAATGAGCTGTAATTTTCCCACTGAGAATACAAATATTTCATAGTCATTTTCTTAGTGTTATGATAAAGTGAAGTTGCTGAGGAGATTTAAAAATGAAGATATTTAACAGATTGAGGCTCTAAAATTGTAGAGGGAAGCAGTAGGATCTTGAAATGGTCCTGTTATAAAGAATCCTTTATGAAATAGCAACACGTTTTGTCAGGCCAAACAAAAAAAGGATGGAAACTGCAATATTAGAACAGATTTGAGGAAGAATAATTGCTCTAGTGAAAGGTTTAGAAATCATGAAAAGCAAGGGTCAGAGAACAAGAATATAGCTAAAAGAAACACTAGTGAAAAGAGTTTTTGGTTTCTCCATTCAAGGTTATTGAACAGAGGTTGATCTGTAATATGACAGTGTGCATGAAGGCTCATAAAAATAAGGGCAATATTCCTCATGTTTTTCTTTCTGCATTAGTTTTGTCTTATATACCTCGTCCTATATACAGTGCGGGCTGGTGCAACTCAATAAAGCTCTTCTAAGTAATACAATAGATCAAACTGATCTCAAAATGTGCTTTGTTGGTTTTAGTTAATGTCCATTTCATGCATTTTCACTTTGATATTTTTAGTTTTGAAGTGCACACGGCAGTATTCCGAAACACAGAAAGTACACATTATCAAGCATGTTTAATCCAATAATAAGCTTAGAAAGCTATGTACTATGGCATAAATGTTTGACAAAGCCTTTCAATTCCCTGGGTTAAGTGGAAGGAGACAGATGCCAATGGCAAAACCTAGACATGTAAAATGCATTGAGTGAAGTGGAAAATCTAAAATGTCAGTTTCTTTAATTCAGTTTCTGGATTATGACAGTGGAAAGATCAAACAAAAAAGTACTTGCTTTTTCAGTGTTTGTTTGTGCCAAATAATGTCATTTGTACAGCTGTTTAGAAGAATATCACCACAGGATATAGACCAGTTTCCTTCATACAATGGCATAGCTGTGCTAAATGTTTCATATATTGTACATTAAAGACTGGTAAACATATTCATAATACAAAGTACACTCTGCTATTGCAGTATAATAAGATAATCTATATATAATATAGATTCACTTATATAGCGCTATTAATTCCACAGCACTTTACATATATTTGCAACACTGTCCCCATTGGGGCTCACCATCTAAACATCCTATCAGCATGTCTTTGGAGTGTTAGACTAAACCCACAAAAACATGGGGAGAACATTCAAACTCCTTGCACATGTCATCCTTGGTGAGATGTGAACCCAAGACTCCAGTGCTTCAAGACGGGAGTACTAACCACTCAGCCACCCACAATGCAAAACTAAGATCAAGCAAGAATACAAAA
The DNA here is from genome assembly GCA_033576535.1 of Allobates femoralis. Classification (NCBI taxonomy): domain Eukaryota; kingdom Metazoa; phylum Chordata; class Amphibia; order Anura; family Aromobatidae; genus Allobates; species Allobates femoralis. Next base: position 335,828,794 of record JARQOC010000004.1, on the reverse strand, counting down.
GAAAAGTAACTAAACTAAAAAATGATTTACAGTATTTATGCACTGTCAGATTTTGAGATCATCTTATCAGTAGAGGTGAGCAGTGTTCCATTCGAATTGTTCGCCAATCTCAAAATTCAAGCTGTTTTGGGCGATGTTCGAGTCATTCACCGGATTCAAACAATTTGCTTCAAATTCGGCAGTTTGAGGCTATGCTCAATAATGCTTCGATTATCAAAAGCTTAACCCTAACCCTAACCTGAACACTGTTAATGAATGTTAATATCCAGTTTCTGTGTATAGTGTGCGGGGGGTTGGGGGGTGATTAGATTGGTGCTGCAAAAATAATGGCGAGCTGTCAGCCAATCGCACACACACACAGCAAAGTGCACTTTTTGCACACAAGCAAGGGCATGCATCATTGGCTGTGTATGTCACATGTCCTTGCCCTATAAGACCCGGCCCCCCATCGCCACCATTTTCTCATTGCTGCAGCTCTGTGTCAGACAGCACTGCTGCTGCTGTGGGCGCTATACAGTTAAACAGTGTCACTCCACTTATTAGTCAGCTAATGAGCGAATATCAAGTTAGATAGTGAGATGGATAGGTTTAGGGAGTAGGGACTGGAGGGAGGGTGCGAATTATAGGAATATCAGCCCTTTTGAGGGCTACTTCATAGGAGTAGGGAGTAGGGATTAGTTGTGTATCAGCCCTTTTTAGGGCTAGTTCATAGAAGGAGGGACTAGTTGTAATCTCAGCCCTTTGGGCTAGGTTAGGGCAGTTCATATCAGTTTTTGCGATGCAGGTGTGTGCCAGTGGTGTGCAAGTGTTTTTCACAGCATATGGGCAAATCTAGCTCAGGGAATCCTTTAGGGCAGATAGTGTAGCACTGCTGTGAAGAAAGCTACACCACCTGTTTTAAGTAGGCATTTTTTTGCTGCAACAAATCCCGGCAATTTTTTTGGGCTAGTAGCAGTGTCTTGTAGTCAGCGGTGTAGCGCAGCTGTAAAGTTAGCTACACCGCATGTCTATCCAGTAGCCAATTTTTTGCTGCAGCTAGTCCAGGCAATTTGTTAGGGCTAGTAGCAGTGTCACTTACACAGTGGTGTAGCCTACTTTTGAAACAAGCTACACCGCCTGTGTAGTTCCTAATAATTTTTAACTGCACCTATCCCAGGTGTCACTTCGGGTCTTGTAGCAGTGTCACAAAACAGTGGTGTAGCCCACTTTTGATAACACAAATTACACCACCTGTGTAGTTCCTATTAATTTTTAACTGCACCTAGCCCAGTCTCACTTCGGGTCTTGTAGCAGTGTCACAAAAACCAGTGGTGTAGCCCACTTCTGATAACACAAACTACACCACCTGTGAAATTCCTAGTAATTTTTAACTGCACCAAGCCCAAGTATCACTTATCACTTCGGGTCTAGTAGCAGTGTCACAAAAACCAGTGGTGTAGCCCACTTCTGATAACACTAACTACACCGCCTGTGTAGTTCCTAGTAATTTTTAACTGCACCTAGCCCAGGTCTCCCTTCGGGTCTAGTAGCAGTGTCATAAAAACCAGTGGTGTAGCCCACATCTGATAACACAAACTACACCACCTGTGTATTTCCTAGTAATTTTTAACTACACCTAGCCCAGGTATCACTTCGGGTCTAGTAGCAGTGTCAAAAAAAACAGTGGTGTAGGCCACTTCTGATACAACAAACTACACCGCCAATGTAGTTCCTAGTAATTTTTAACAGCACCTAGCCCAGGTCTCCCTTTGGGCCTAGTAGCAGTGTTTGTTCAGTCACCTCTGCTCGATTTACATCCTACTTTTTCTTGTCCAACAACTGCACAGTTGCCAATTTGGTCACATACAAAATGAGTGGCAAAAGGCCTGCTACTGGTGGAAAGGGGAATAGGCATGGTGGAAAGGGAAAAAAGTTTTTGTCCGTGGGGTAGATGCGAAAGCTACATTAACGTCTGCTGAAGAAAGAATACCTTCCAGCCAAAGTGAGATGTCTACTTCTTTACGTGGCCAATCGGATATGATCCCTTTCTTACGGACACGACCATCGATACCACTTGTAAATGAGGCACAAAAACAGCAAGTGCTCCACCTCAACTTCTACATCATAAACCCTCCAGTCATTTGAGGTGTCAGCCCAGTTGCACTTGCTTCCTCCCAGCTCCCAGGTCTCCAGCCGCCCTACTGAGTCTGGGGTAACAGACATGGTTGTGTCAGCAAAGCTGTTCAGCCACACAATAGCCTGGGAATCAGAGGTCTGCTCCAAAGCTGCAGAGTCCAGACGAGTAAATGATCTGCCCTGATGCCCATAAGCTTTGTGAGTCAGATCCAGGCCCAGATGAAGAAGGTTCAGAGCTTCATGTAGACCCTCATTCCCAAACTGTAACTCCTCTTGGTGGAGACAATGAGGATGATGCTGATGAGACTCAGATACCGGATTTGATTGAAAAATTAACTTTTCGGTCAAGGCAGGAAGCTGTCTCTGAGGACGAGGGGTGTGAGAACAAAGAGGGTAATGATGAGGTTGGAGATCCCACTTACTGTCAACCCACAGTCAGCCAGTCGATGAGGTCAGCAGAGGACGTGGAGAAAGATTCTACTGACGATGAGGTTAGGTTGCGCCTTCCTGGACATAGACGGAGTACTGGAAGCATGTCAACAACTGCATCTGCAGCCACAACTCTGCCTCTGAGCAGAAGTCGTGGTGGCTCTGCAGCTCACATGGGCTCTAAGCCTTGCCTAGCCTGGGCCTTTTTTGACATTGCCAAGGATCTCCCAACTCATGTCATCTGCAAGATTTGTCACCAATCTCTGAGTAGAGGCCAAAAACTCACTAGCTTGAGTACTTCATGCATGAACCGCCACATGGACATGAAGCACAAGTCGCAGTGGGAAGGTTACAGTGCTAGAATGCGGGCTAGTGGGGCAGGCCTACCACCGTCTGCCCCATCAAGTGCATCCGTGTGCTCTTCATCGTCTGTGTCTGTGGGGACACCTGTCACACATGCTTTTGTACGCAGACCTTCCACCTCTTTACCCTCAACAGGCAGTGTGATTGGCGGGTCGTCACTTGGTTTTCAAGTGGAAAATGCTGCTGTTGTTGAGCTCTCTCAGACATCGAGAGCACCACCTTTGGATGAAGGCAACATTACTTCTTCGCCTGCACCTCCCTCAAAGACCAGCAGTTTGCCGGGGACACCCTACTCAACCCTGTGTCAGCACAGCAGCCAGCCCTCCGTCCCTCAGATGTGGACAAGTAAAATACCATTTCCTTCTAGCCATGAGAAAGCTAAGCGCTTGAATTTCACCATCTGCAAGCTGTTGGCTACAGAAATACTTCCTTTCCGCCAGATGGACACAGAGGATTTTCGACACCTTATGTTCGTCGCAGTTCCCCAGTACCAGATGCTCAGCCGCCACTACTTCTCCAAGAAAGGTTTGCCTGTGCTACACCAGCATATCGCAGACAACATCACCGCTTCCTTGAGAAACTCTGTGTGTGACAGGGTGCATTTCACCACAGACACTTGGACCGGTAAGCATGGACAGGGCGTTACATGTCGCTGACTGGGCACTGGTTAACTAAGGTGAAAGCTGGAGAAGGCTCTGCTCTCCAAGTCTTGCCGTCCCCACGAGTAGTGCGTCAATCCTCTGTAGGTAGACGCTCCGCCACTGCTTCTGCCTCCTCCACCTCCTCTTTGTCCTCCACCTCTGCCCAAAGCCTGTCTAGTAATGCCATCTGCGTTTTAACTGCACAGAAGGAATCCTGCATACCTCCTTACTATGCTGGCAGCAGGGCTCAACGCCATCAGGCAGTCTTTACCTTGAAATGCCTGGGAAATGTGAGTCACACAGCTGAGGAGTTGTGATCAGCTCTGGAGGCCGAGTTTCCGCAATGGTTGTCTCCACTCAACCTGCAGCCAGGGAAGGCCATGTGTGACAATGCTGCAGACCTGGGTGCGGCCCTTCGCCGGGGCAATGTCACACACGTGTCTTGTATGGCTCATGTGTTGAACCTGGTTGTTCAGCAATTTTTGACACACTATCCCAGCCTAGATGGGCTTCTGCAGAGGGGACGGTCGCGGTATGCTCACTTCATTTGCATTTTTATCCTGCAGCTCAATGACTTGCTTCGCTCCAGGAGTCTTTCGGCTTGCCCATTCACTGGCTGAAATGCGATGTGACGATACACTAGAATTCTACTCTGCACATGTTGCAGCAACTGTGGCAGCACCGCTGAGCCCTGGTGCAATATGTTATGACGTATAGCCTGGGCCAACTAGATCCAGAGGTGGTGCAGATCATGCTGCTGGAGTGGTTTCAGATGAAGGACCTATGCATCCTTCTGCACAGTTTTGAAATGGCGACGAAGATGTTTAGTGCTGACAATGCCATTATCAGCATGACTATTCCGTCATCTACATGCTGGAGCACACTCATATTCACAAATCACAAATAAACAATATTCGGAGTCAGGTGGTGGGACAAGAGGAGGTGGAGGAAGTACAGGAGGAGTCGTATGCGGAAGGGATAACAAGATCTCCAAGGTCCAGATGGTCGGCAGCACTAAGGCGGCAAGCATGGGAGGGTGTGGGAGAGGGATTAACGAGGGCGCATGGTAGCAACCAAACTGTTGAGGAAGGTGCAGGAGCCCAGGAAGAAATGGAGGACGAACTGGAGATAGGCATGGAAGAGGCAGCAGATGATGGAGATCTTGATGACATTTCTGTTGTGCAAGGTTGGGGGGAGAGGGCAGAAGAAGGAGGCGTGATTCTCACCTCCCCATCACCAGCACAACAAGGACTTGGTCCTCCTGGATGCGCAAGACACATGAACGCCTTCTTGCTGCACTACCTGCAACATGACCTTCGGATTGTCTGAATTAGAAGTAATGCCGACTACTGGGTTGCCACACTCTTAGATCCCCGGTACAAGACCAAATTTGCCAAAATAATTCCTGCCATACAAAGGGTCGCACGCATGCAGGAGCATCAGCAGAAGCTGATGCATAATCTCAGATCGTCTTTTCCACAAAACACCAGTGGTACACAGAGTGAATCTCACAGTTATAACTTGTCAACCGTGGGACTGTTGAGTCATCATCACTCACACCGTACCAGTAACACCGTATCTGGTGGTGGTAACAGCAATTTTGTGGCCTCGTTTCACGATTTTTTTAGACCATCATTTCAAAAGGCCTGAAGATACGAGAAGTCTGACATATAGTCAATGCCTGGAGTGGATGGTACACGAATATCTCCAACTTAACTTCGATGCCATGACTGGGGAACTGGAGCCTTGCTCATTTTCAGCTTCCAATCTGGAAAAATGGCCTGAGCTCGCTATTCACGCCTTGGAGATCTTGTCATGTCCCACAACCAGCATTCTCTCAGAACGTGTCTTCAGCGCTGCTGGTGGTGTGCTGACAGAAAAGTGCACTCGTCTGTCCTCCTAGAATGTGGACAGACTAACATTCATCAAGATGAACAAGGCATGGATCCGCAAGGATTTTTCTACCCCAGTGTCATCCTGGTGAGACTAAAGGCTTGTGGAGTTTTGCATTCAAGTCACCATTTTAAGTTTGCAATTGTGGAGTATTTGATGCCACTTAAGTGGTGTCTGTACCCAAATTTATTGGAAAAAATGGAGACTCTTGTTGTAGTCCCCTAAATGTGACACAATGTTCAGCGTGTGCATGAGGCCTTAGAGATACTGAGATAAAAACCTCACCAAATACTCATTGTATGCATGAGGCCTTACAAATATTGAGGAAAAACCTCACTAAATATTCATCGTATGCATGAGGCCTTACAAATCCTGAGGACAAACCTCACCAAATAGTCATCGTATGCATGAGCCCTTACAAATACTGAGGAAAAACCTCGCCAAATACTCATCATATGCACGAGCCCTTACAAATACTGAGGGAAAACCTCACCTAATACTCATCGTATGCACGAGGCCTTACAAATACTGAGGAAAAACCTCACCAAATACTCATTGTATGCATGAGGCTTTACAAATACTGAGGAAAAAACTCACAAAATACTTATCGTGTGCATGAGGCCTTACAAGTACTGAGGAAAAACCTCATCAAATACTCATCGTGTGCACAAGGTCTTACAGATACTGGAGTAAAACCAGATATTGGAAAGGCATGACATGCCTATATCTGTGTCTCCTCCTCCTTTTACTCATCCATCTCTTTTCTTTTTGCATTTCTATATATACTTGTCACTTTTCCATGTGTTTGTTGTATCTTCTGAGTAGTTTGTCACCTTTTGGACACCTTAGAAGGTGTTTTCTATTTATTTTCTAAGTGTTTGTATGTGTTTGTGTTTGCCTGCCATTGTCTTCAATGGTGTTCGACGAACATTCAATAAGCATTCAACGAACACACCCCCAATTCGACGAATCAAATCGAATTTGAACACTTTGGTGGTGGCTCATCTCTACTTATCAGTGTATCATCTGCACCCAAAGTACCAAAAGCTGCCCTGATTTTAACAGATTCCCCATTGCATTGTATGCTCTTTTTCTGGCTACTGTCAACATAAATTCTTCAAAAACTCTACTATACAAAGAACCAGGTGCATAACTATAATGGGTGTAGCGGTTGCAATCACACACAGGTTCTGGGGCCCCCAAAGTCCCCTTGGCCTATAAAAAAAGACTAATGTTAAAAAAAGATTTGCAATAATTGAGGACTATCTATTTATATAATCCGCAGTTTGAAATTCGGGCACTGTAGCCGAATCCCACAATGCATTGCGCCAGTGCGAGCGATGACGCTTGGCGTCAACGCGAACAGTGTCCGCTGCCCACCCGTCCGCCCCGCCGCGAGCGATGACGCATTGCGTCATCGCGAGCCGCCTCGCGCCCTCCGCGAGGTCTCCGCTGCCCCTCGCTGCTCTATCACCGAGGGGGACCTCGGTGACGCCATGCAGCTCCAGTAGCGGTTCCTTGCCGCGACATGTTGTTTCCAAGATGCCGTCCAAAATCTCGCGAGATTTCGGCGCCATCTTGGATATTGCGCCTGTCGCCGCAGGGACCATCTGATCCCACCGCTACCCGCTCCTCCATTCCCTCCTCTCTCCCGCTCCATTGCGCGACCCCCCGCTTCATTGCGCGCCCCCCATGCTCGATTGCGCGCCCCCCCCCGCTTCATTGCGCGCACCCCCCGCTTCATTGCGCGCCCCCCTCCGCTCCATTGCGTGCCCCCCCCGCTACATTGCGCGCCCCCTCCGCTCCATTGCGCGCCCCCACAGCTCCATTGCGGCCTATCACATGACCGCTCATTACTTGCTGCCTTTTCAACACCGGCTGTGGCTCAGACAGGATGGCAGGGGGGATCCATCCTGCGCTGACCACCCACTGGCCCTCCATCCTGCACTGACCACCCACTGGCCCTCCATCCTGCGCTGACCACCCACTGGCCCTCCATCCTGCGCTGACCACTGAGCCTCCATCCTGCGCTGACCACTGAGCCTCCATCCTGCGCTGACCACTGACCCTTCATCCTGTGCTGACCACTCACCCTCCAGCCTCTGATGACCACTCCATCCTGCGCTGACCACCGAGCCTCCATCCTGCGCTCACCACTCAGCCCTCCATCCTACGCTGACCACTGAGCCCTCCATCCTGCGCTGACCACTGAGCCTCCATCCTCCGCTCACCAACGAGCCTCCATCCTGCGCTGACCACTGAGCCTCCATTGTCTGCTGACCACTCCATCCTGCGCTGACCACTGAGTCTCCATCCTGTGCTGACCACTGAGTCTCCATCCTGCGCTGACCACTGAGCCTCCATCCTCCGCTCATCACTGACCTCTCTATCCTGCGCTGACCACTGAGCCCTCCATCCTGCGCTCACCACTGAGCCCTCCATCCTGCGCTCAACACTGAGCCCTCCATCCTGCGCTGACCACTGAGCTCTCCATCCTGCGCTGACCACTGAGCCCTCCATCCTGCGCTGAGCACTCAGTCCTCCATCGTGCACTGACCACTCAGCCGTCCATCCTGCGCTGACTACTGAGCCTACATCCTCTGCTGACCATCCTGCTCTCAACACCCAGCCTCCATCCTGCGCTGACCACTGAACCTCTAACCTGCGCTGATGACTGAGCCTCCATCCTCTGCTAACCACTCCATCCTGCGCTGACCACTGAGCCTCCATCCTGCGCTGACCACTGAGCCTCCATCCTGCGCTGACCACTGAGCCTCCATCCTGCGCTGACCACTGAGCCTCCATCCTGCGCTGACCACTGAGCCTCAATCCTGCGCTGACCACAGAGCCCTCCATCCTACACTGACCACTGAGCCCTCCATCCTATGCTGACCACTGAGCCTCCATCCTGCGCTGACCACTGAGCCTCCATCCTGCGCTGACCACTGAGCCTCCATCCTGCACTGACCACTGAGCCTCCATCCTGCGCTGACCACTGAGCCTCAATCCTGCGCTGACCACAGAGCCCTCCATCCTACACTGACCACTGAGCCCTCCATCCTACGCTGACCACTGAGCCTCCATCCTGCGCTCTCCACTCTGCCTCCATTGTGCGCTCTCCACTCTGCCTCCATCCTGCGCTCTCCACTCTGCCTCCATCCTGCGCTCTCCACTCTGCCTCCATCCTGCGCTGACCACTCTGCCTCCATGCTGCGCTGACCACTCTGCCACCATCCTGCGCTGACCACTCTACCACCATCCTGCGCTGACCACTCTGCCACCATCCTGCGCTGACCACTCTGCCACCATCCTGCACTGACCACTCTGCCTCCATCCTGCACTCACCACTTCATCCTGTGCTGACCACCGAGCCACCATCCTGTGCTGACCACTCTGCCCCCATCCTGCGCTCACCACTCTGCCCCCATCCTGCGCTCACCACTCTGCCCCATCCTGCACTGACCACTCTGCCCCCATCTTGCGCTGACCACTCTGCCTCCATATTGCGCTGACCACTCTGCCTCCATGCTGCGCTAACCACTGAGCCACCGCGCAGTGCTAACCACTGAGCCACCGCACTCTGTAACCCACTGAGTCACTGCACTGTGCAAACCACAGAGTCATCACACTATGCAAACCATTGAGCCACCAAATACACTGCTAACCACTAAGCCATCATACTGTGCTAACCACTAAGCCACCATACTGTGCTAGCCACTCAGCCACTGTATACAGTGCTAACCACTAAGCCACCGTATACATTGCCAACCACTGAGCCCTCATACTGTGCTAACCACTCAGCCACCATACTGTGCTAACCACTGAGCCACCATACAGTGCTAACCACTGAGCCACCGTACAGTGCTAACCACTGAGCCACCATATACAGTGCTAACCACTGAGTCACCATATACAGTGCTAACCACTGAGCCACCATACAGTCCTAATCACTGACTCATCATATACAGTGCTAACCATTCAGCCACATTACTGTTCTCATTATTGAGCCACAATATACAGTGCCAACCACTGACCCACTATACAGTGCTAACCACTGACGCTCCATATACAGTGCTAACTACTGAGCCAGCGTATACTCTGCTAACCACTGAGCCCCCGTATACTCTACTAACCAATGAGCCACCGTAAAGTCTGCAAAGCACTGAACCCCCATATACTCTGCTAACCCATGAGCCACGCATACTCTGCTAAGCACTCTGCTGCAGGCAGGAGGGGGCCGGGTAACAGCGGTTGGGTGCCCCCAGGAGGGGCCCCCCTCCTGCCCTCACCGGCCGCTGTTCCCTGCCCTTCTCCTACCCGCACCTGCCCGCTCTTCACCAACCCCCTCCTGCCCGCACCCGGCCGCTCTTCCCTGGCCCCTTCCTGGCCGCTGTCCCCTGGCCCCCTCCTGGATTTCGCCATCGTTGCACACTGACACCGCTGCACACCGGTACTGCTGTAGGTATCTATATATATAATCACCAATGTTGTACCGCTATTCCGGCATGCACCGCGGCACCGTCGCGAGCAGTGGCACGCAGCGCCTTCGCGAGCCGCTATTCACAGACTCAGACCCGCAAGCGGTGCCGCGCTTGCAAGCCGCAGTCACGTCCCCAACGGTTACGTCGCCATTCACAGCCGCAGTCACACCAGGCACAGTTGCAATGCCATTCACACCCGCACGAGCGCAGTAACCATCCGTCACCGCGCATGCGCATTCACGAAATTTACCTCACACCAAGGACACGCCCCTATTTCCTCCACTCTAGAAGTACGCAGCTCTCATAGAAGAAGTCAGTGGTGACAGCCATTACGTCACATCACCTCTCCACCCACCAGGACGCCCATTAAGGTCGCCATCACGCCCACAAAGCTGTTACCCACAGAACTACCTGTATATACTCTGCTACCCATGCAGCTGCCTGTATACTCTCTGACCCACAGAGACACCTGTATATACTCTGCTACCCACGCAGCCGGCTGTATACTCTGCTACTCACAGAGCTGCCTGTATATGCTCTGCTACCCACACAGCTGACTGTTTACTCTGCTACCCACAGAGTAACCTGTATATACTCTGCTACCCACACAGCTGCCTGTATACTCTGCTACCCACGCAGCTGACTGTATACTCTGCTACCCACAGAGCTACCTGTATATACTCTGCTACCAACGCAGCTGCCTGTATACTCTGCGACCCACAGAGACACCTGTATATACTCTGCTACCCACGCAGCCGGCTGTATACTCTGCTACTCACAGAGCTGCCTGTATATGCTCTGCTACCCACACAGCTGACTGTTTACTCTGCTACCCACAGAGTTACCTGTATATACGCTGCTACCCACACAGCTGCCTGTATACTCTGCTACCCACGCAGCTGACTGTATACTCTGCTACCCACAGAGCTACCTGTATATACTCTGCTACCAACGCAGCTGCCTGTATACTCTGCGACCCACAGAGACACCTGTATATACTCTGCTACCCACGCAGCCGGCTGTATATTGTGCTACCCACGCAGCTGCCTGTATGAACTCTGCTACCCACGGAGCCGCCTGTATAAACTCTGATACCCACGCAGCTGGCTGTATACTCTGCTACCCACAGAGCCGCCTGTATACTTTGCTGCCCACAGAGCCACCTGTATAATCTTCTACTCTCAGAGCCGTCTGCATACTCTGCTACCCACAGAGACGCCTGTATACTCTGCTACCCACAGACCCGCCTGTATACTCTGCTACCCACTGACCCGCCTGTATACTCTGCTACCCACACAGCCGCCTGTATACTCTGCTACCCACTGACCTGCCTGTATACTCACAATTCATTTCACCGCGCTCCCGATGCAATTGCATCGGGCCTTTTTACTAGTGTTAATAATAAATACAAAATAGCATTATAACTAGATGAAGATAAAACAATCTGTAACTAACTAAATCCATGAGAAGAAACCTTGATGATTCTCCTTTATTTAAAAATGTAGTCTATAAGAATATGCTAAAACGTAAAATTTGCTTCATGCCATATAAAACCTATTACCTGTACTCCCTGCCACAGATAAGAATATACCACCAAGCTTAATTACCATATTTTTTGAACTATAAGAAGCACTTTTTTTCCCCAAAAGTTTGGGGAACATGGGGGGGGTGCGTCATATAGTCCAAATATATGGACTGTGGAGCTGTGAAGCTGTGCTGGGGGAGCAGCAGCTCTGGAGCAGGTTGGAAGGAGACGGGAGGAGACTGCAGAGGCAGCAGGAGGTCACGTGAACCCACTCATTAGGCTTACTTAATATGCACTGCATCCCACTGTCCATCAACTCTCAGTGCTGAAACCGGCACTAAGAGATGAGTGGGGGGAGCGGCACATAATAAATTACACCCTCCCATCACTGTATGTTTCTCCCCATGCTGCTGCACACAAAAATAATAAACAATGTAACTTGCCTCTCCAGCGCCCTCCTCCATCTATCCCTGCTTGCTGCTCTTCGCGTACTGAGTCCTCCTGCGTCCCCAGGGCATGCGATCATGTGACAGGCACAGCACTGCATGCCCTGATCACATGATTGGATGCCCTGGGAGGAATCAGAACGCAAAGTGCGACAAACAGGGCGTGACAGAGGAGAGCATTTTCACAAATTCCTAATAGGCAAAAAGAGTAATTAATTCTAGTGCTATCATATCCCATGTATATCTTATGAAAGGTAACCAATGAAAGGTTGAAACCAACAAAAGAAAAGTTTCTCAAACCTATATATTAGAGCCATCAATAAAATTCCGATTACAAATAGAGTATTATGTCACAACAGAAAAGGAAAATATGATCTCAAAGTTGCAACAACTTGCCCACATTTCATGAGAATCAGGTCAATAGAAAACATTTTTTAGCAAAACTGCTTTCAAAATGTAAATTGCTTGTTCGTTATGTTCTTCATAGCTCAAGGTGTGATATAAATTTGGATATACAACCAAACTTTTAATGCCACGATCCATTTCTCCTTGTATGAACTATATCACTGTATTTAAAACTGAAGAGCCAAGAAAGAAGGGAAAATGTTTACTTGACCCGTAAAAAGCTCAAATACTTTGATAAAAGTTGCCATCATCAAAGCAGATTTCCACAGCTTTGATGTAGCAAACTGTCTCAGGTCAGGACACTATTCTGAAGCTCTCTCTCTAAAAAAAGCTTTGTGTTCTTTCTGACTGGAGGGCAGCATGATTTTTTATTAAGGTCAGCATTGTAACTCTCCTAAAATATAATGTTCAAGTTGCTTCATAATTTAAAAAATATACTGTAACCCACATTTTGATGCTCAAGTACTCAGATTAATCAGATGCATTTCGGTAAAATTCTTCTGGATCTTAACTCTAAGGCCGGCTTCACACTATGGCTGGGATCCGATGCGTGGCTGTCCACTTGAGGCAGACAGCCACGGACCAGATCAGCATACAGAACTGAAGGGCTAATTTGCCCTCCGTTCCGGTGTGCAGCTAGTGCAGCTGCTGCCGCTGATAACTCGGAACCGCGGCTCGCAAGGAGCAAGCCGTGTTCCTGATCTGTCAGAGGGGACAGCTCCATGGTGCTGAAGCTCAGCGCCAACCCCTCCTGACAGTTCAGGACCGCGGCTAGCTCCCCGCGAGCCGCAGTCCTGACCTATCAGCGGCGGCAGCTGTGTGCTGCTGCACACCGGACCGGAGGGCAAATTAGCCCTCCAGTTATGTGTGCTGATTTGGTCCGCGGCTGTCTGCCTCAAGCGGACAGCCACGGATCGGATCCCAGCCGTAGTGTGAAGCCAGCCTTAGCTTTCCTCTGCAATCTCTTTTTGATTTGCAATGTGGGTTTCCTATTTCTATATAACAGTTGCACAGCCCCTGAGGTACAGAGGAACCTCCCTAGGAGTGACAACATGATGAAGACTATACCCCTCAAGGAATCCATCTGAGATTATATTATTATTATTATTATTATTATTTATTTATAGAGCACCATTGAATCCATGGTGCTATACATGAGAAAGGGTTACATACAAACAAGTTAAAAATACAATGAACAAACTAACAGTGACAGACCAATATAGAGGGGAGAGAAAGGACCCTACCCTTGCGGGCTTTGGGAAGGGGAACAGTAGGTTAGGTCTGCTCAGGTGGTGGTGGAGCGCCAGATCCAATGGTGGTGGAGCGCCAGGTCCAGTGGTGGTGGAGCGTCCGGTCAGATGGTGGTGAAGCGCCAGGTCCAGTGCTGGTGGTGCGCCGGGTCCAGTGGTGGTAGAGCGCCAGTTCCAGTGGTGGTCAGGTGGCACCGTGGTCATTGTAGGCTGTAGGCTGTTGTGAACAAATGGGATTTCAGGTTCAGCTTGAAGTTTCCGAGTGTAGGGGACAGTCAGACATTTTGAGGTGCAGAATTCCAGAGAATGGGGGATGCTCGAGCGAAGTCTTGCAGGCGGTTAGATGAAGAACGTACAAGTGTGGAGGAAAGGAGGAGGTCTTTGGAGGATCAAAGATTATGAGTTGGATGATAAAGGGAGATTAGTTCAGAGATATATGGAGGGGACAGATTGTGGACAGCTTTGTAAGTCAATGTTAGTAGTTTGAATTGACTGCACTTAGGAATTGGGAGCCAGTGGAAGGATCTGCAGAGGGTAGAAGTGGAGGAGCAGCGAGGAGAGAGGTGGATTGATTGGGCAGCAGAGTTAAGGACAGACTGGAGAGGTGCAAGAGTGTTAGCAGGGAGGCTACAGAGGAGGAGGTTGCAATAGTTGAGATGGGAGATGATGAGGGCATGCACTAGTAGTTTAGTAGATTGAGGGTTGAGAACGGGACGGATTCTGGAAATATTTTTGAGTTGGAGGCAGCAGGAGGTGGTGAGAGCTTGAATGTATGGTCTGAAGGATAAGGCAGAGTCAAGGATTACTCCGAGGCAGCGAACTTCAGGTACAGGGCAAAGTGTGATATCATTTATTGTGATAGATAGATCAGGTAAAGGAGGTGCGCGAGATGGGTGAAAGATGATGAGTTCAGTGACCAATAGGCTATAAAAATTATGAATTAAAATTTTTAGAATATTTTTTAGATTTAGCTAATTATTTCATTACAAGAGATAATAAAATGAAGTAATAGGTGGCATATTACCTTTTATGTGGAAGTACAATTAATGTGAGCCCAATTTATATGTTACTATCTTTTCCAAAGTAAATAACCCCAAGTTCAATAACCTGTCTTGGTATTGCAGACCCCTCAGTCCTTTAACAACCTTGGTCGCTCATCTCTGGACCTGCTCTAGCGCCAGGTGCAGTGGGCTAGTTAATACTGCATGAACATAGGCACTGTGTCAAAACAATAGCCTATTAGTGACGGCACTGTGTGTATCTCACGGATCTATATGACAGACTCCCTATACACCCCCCTGACCCCCTGACGAAGGTCGCCCGAAACGGCTGTTGGGGTCGGCACCCCTTATCCTGACCAGGAGCCATTAGGTGAGAGACACCAGGACATCTGCTTAGCAGGTGTTGGCGATTGCTGCCACTCAGTGTTACACTCTATGCTTTTCACTATTGGGTATATACATCTCTTTGAACTTAGCAGGTCTATCTATTTATAGGTGTCATGTATCACTATATACATCCTTACGATTTAAACAATGTGATATTGTGTTAGCGCTACAGACACAGCCAGAAACACCGCTCTATGAATAATTACCTTGCGGATTTATTGTACCAATATCAAGTACCCGGTCTCCACAACGCGTTTCGGCGCTGATTGCGCCTTTCTCAAGGCATAATACTGAGCTGTCGTGTTCAACATTTGTCTTATCCCTATACAGCGTCTTTAGTGTGCTTTATGCAAGCAGCTGCCCCCTCCACTAAAAGGCTGTAAGCGGTTGTTCTATCTGCATGATGCACCAGCACTACCCCATCTCTACTTTAGGAAGTTCTCTGCATCCAGCTTGTGCACTCCGTATTAGGTTGGCTATAGTGAGGGATTACATTTGGTATCAGGAATGCAACCTGTAGTCATCTCAATTTAACCCCTGATGATAACTCTGGCTTAATTAGGACTACTTGGTGATTTTGGTCTCATTTAGTGTTAAAAACCTCACCTTCAAAATTAGTCCTAGTTCACTTTTGCAGCTGTAATTCAGCTTCATATATAGTCATTAGAATCCAGGATGTATCTCGTATTCCCTTGGAAACTGTAGGGCCAACAAAAAAGGAAGCTTGAGACATGTCTTTAGCAGGAAAATGGTCCAATATTAATATATGAATACATGCATATCCCTGGAATTAAAAAAATAAATATACACACCCATATATCTAATATATATAGCTGAGTGTATGTATGTATGTGCATGTGGCATTAGCCTCACCCTCTCCACACAGCCACGCCTGCTCCATGTAGCCACGCCCACTCAACATAGCCATGCCCACTTCACAGTCTGCTTTTCCATGTATCTCTGGTTCCTCCACATAGCCCCACCCCAGGACTATGTGGAAGAGTGGAGCTTTGAAAAGGTGGAGTTATACATGAGGTAGCACTATGAAGGGGTGGGGCTACTGGGAGTGGGTGGGTTTATGATTAGGGATGAGCGAGTCTACTCGCTAGGACTCGTTACTCGGCGATTCTTAAGGGACTCGCTGGACTCGGGAATCGGCGAGTCTTTTAGCGAATACTCGCTCAGTAACGAGTCCAATGCAAGTGAATGGCAATCTTAGTTTTGTCAGAGTTTACTTTATCTCACTCGCTAGACTCGCTAGACTCGCTCTATCACATCACTATATAGCTTGAATCTCCCCAAACAGCAGCGAGTCTGAGCGAGTCTACGAGTCCGAATCCTAGCGAGTCTGCGATTCCGAGTCCTGTATTCTCTATTCGGGACTCGCGAATCCAGAATCTTTTATGTTACTAGTCAGCATTGCGTGTTAGGTCAGAAAACTTGTGAAGATAGCCAATCATAGTCAGTAATGCCATAGCAGCTTTGGTTGTGTCAGGACTATGATTGGCTGCTGTCCATCGTGATGCCTATGTCATCTATGACAGGCAAGGCAGTATATAAGGCTTGCCCCCGCCATTTTGGGCACATTCCTGAGAAGAGCTGACCTAGTGCAGGGAGACTTGGAGCAGATCTAGGGACAGTTAGGCAGTGTAGGAGTCACATATAACCCAAAAGTTCTTTTCAGAACTAACAGGACGGAGTGTAGGAGTCAAGATTCCTCACACATAACCCAAAAGTTCTTTTCAGAACTACCAGGATGGAGGATTGCTGTACAGGACTGTAAGGAAGGGAGATAGGAGCAGCCTTACAGTGAATCCAGCACCATCCTCAGAGCTTAGTTCACCCAGCTTTCCGCAGAGCTGTAATCCTAAGCTTTTTCTTATTTTTGGCACTAGTCTACCAAATAATTTTGGTGCCATTTTTCCACAAAAAATTTCCTGTGCTAGTGCGTTGCTGTACGGTGTCCTGCCTGCAGCTCGCACGGTACTTGTAAACTTGCACGCAGCCAGCACCGCAGCCTAACAGTGCCTGGTTCTGCGTACTAAACAATTTTTTCCTGTGCCAGTGCGTTGCTGTACGGTGTCCTGCCTGCAGCTCGCACGGTACTTGTAAACTTGCACGCAGCCAGCACCGCAGCCTAACAGTGCCTGGTTCTGCGTACTAAACAATTTTTTCCTGTGCCAGTGCGTTGCTGTACGGTGTCCTGCCTGCAGCTCGCACGGTACTTGTAAACTTGCACGCAGCCAGCACCGCAGCCTAACAGTGCCTGGTTCTGCGTACTAAACAATTTTTTCCTGTGCCAGTGCGTTGCTGTACGGTGTCCTGCCTGCAGCTCGCACGGTACTTGTAAACTTGCACGCAGCCAGCACCGCAGCCTAACAGTGCCTGGTTCTGCGTACTAAACAATTTTTTCCTGTGCCAGTGCGTTGCTGTACGGTGTCCTGCCTGCAGCTCGCACGGTACTTGTAAACTTGCACGCAGCCAGCACCGCAGCCTAACAGTGCCTGGTTCTGCGTACTAAACAATTTTTTCCTGTACCAGTGCGTTGCTGTACGGTGTCCTGCCTGCAGCTCGCACGGTACCATCCATCTGTCTTAAAATATCGCAGGGTGCTTTCACATCTGCGTTTTTCGTAATTCGCGGCAGATGCGGTGAAAAAACCGCATCTGCCGCGTTTGCCGCATAACGGTTCCACTTGCGGCACGGTTGCGGTTTTTTCCATAGGAAGTATAGGGGGACTTGCGGCAGATGCGGCAAGTGCGGTATTGCACTTGCGGCAGGTGCGGCAGAGAAAAAAACCGCGGCTTACTGCGGTTTTTTTCGCTGCCGCACCTGCCGCAAGTGCAATACCGCACTTGCCGCATCTGCCGCAAGTCCCCCTATACTTCCTATGGAAAAAACCGCAACCGTGCCGCAAGTGGAACCGTTATGCGGCAAACGCGGCAGATGCGGTTTTTTCACCGCATCTGCCGCGAATTACGAAAAACGCAGATGTGAAAGCACCATTACAAGCCCCCAGAAAGCCACCAGAAATTATAAAATATTTGCTTTTACAGCATGTTGTGTGCCCGAGAATCGCTTCCCCCTCCCATCATCGGCTCCAAATAAGAGAAAAACCTGCGAGTTTGGACTCGCACACTTTCAGAGACACATCAGCGATTTGGAAATAGCATTATTCGTTATTACTCGGTTCCCTATTCATTAACATTGGACTCGCTAGACTCGCAACGAGTAGCGAGTCCTGGGCTCGGACTCGTGCGGGTCTAGCGATTCCGAGTAATTTAGGACTCGCTCATCCCTATTTATGATACATACACACATATATTACCATAGCACACACCCACTCTACATAGGTGCGCCCACTTCACAGCCTGCATCTCCACATATCCCCACCTCCTGTACACAGTCCCACCTCTGGGACTATGTGGAAGGGTGGAGATATGAAGGGGCAGGACTATATGTGAAAAGGAGTGGGGCTACTGGGAGGGTGGAGCTTTGTGTAGAGACTGAGCTATAAAGGGACTGGGCTACTGGGAGGGGGTGAGGCTATGATACATACACACATACATCACAACATTATATGAGCGATATTACCATACATGGGCGATATTACCATATACACGAATTATGACCATATATGGGCATTACACCCGAACAACGACGGATTCTACAGTTAGTATATATATATATATATATATATATATATATATATACACATATATATATATACTGTATATATATATGTAAATATGAAAAAATAGAATCAGCACAACCTTATCAAAACAATGGGTGCAATACTTCCTGTATGACGGTGCTTCAGCCGTCCTTTAAAAGATCCAGAAAAAAACAGGCAGCACTCCAATAGAATCTCAATGTGGATTTATTCCAACCTCATGTGCAAAGTTTCGGAGTTTATCCTCCTTCCTCAAGCACATGGTTGAGGAAGGAGGATCAACTCCGAAACGTCGCACATGAGGTTGGAATAAATCCACATTGAGATTCTATTGGAGTGCTGCCTGTTTTTTTCTGGATCTTATATATATATATATGTATATATATATGTGTATGTATGTATATATATATGTGTATATATATGTATATATATATATATATATATATATATATATATATATACACACAACATACTTCTGTATAGTTTCATTCGAAAGGTCATTTAGTACCATGACATGACTGATCACAGCAATTAGACACAAGGCAGCAATACTAGGGTCTCGGGATGTGCTTCGCTTTTCAAGCTCTTTTGAAGATATACCAAGAAATTGTGAATCGGAGACACAATAATCAGCCAAGAAAACTTACTGCAACAGATATGAGACACATCTTGCTTTCCTTCAAAATCAGAAGATGCCCAGCTTTAAAATCTGCTCAAAACTAAAAGCAGCCAGTAAACCTAGCTAAACACATCAACGGTTCACAGAAGCCCAGCCAGAAGTGGTGGAATTGGTTTCAAACGAAGACTGAAAAAACCTCAAGAATAAAGATGTGCAGATCGATACGCAGAGGATCGACTTTGGGCTAAATTTAATACAATTTGTGATTTCAGGCAAACTCAAATATTTCAAGATTCAATCACACAGTTAAAAATAAGGATTGTCACCATTTCCCAGACTAGGAAAGCATCAGAGATATCAGGATTAGTATGCTCGGCGCGACTCGGTACTCGCACGAGTATCTCAGTACTCGGGGTGCTCGGCGAGCACCGAGTACCGCCGAGATACTCGGACTGCTCGGTAATAAATAGCGATCTGACACACATACACTGCTGCCTTCAGTGCACACAGTGAGCTGGCACCACACAGAGAGCAGATTAATTGATAGGATCCCTCTGGGGGCCACAGCAACGTGTTATATGCTGCGGCGATGTTAAAAAGCCCACCCTCCCGCCCTTTTCCGGAATTACTCGTTTTATAACTGGAAGTCTGTGGGCGGAGCCTGTCACTCATTGACTTACATTGGGCTCGGTGCTCTGGCCGAGTACAAGAGTATCTTGAGATGCTCGGCCAGAGCACCGAGCACCCGAGCATTTTAGTGCTCGCTCATCACTAATCAGGATAATGTTATTTGGCTACACAACCTTCCTACAGTGCCCTGTAGCTATGAGATCTTTTGGATTACCACCCCCAAGATCTCATGTCTCTTTCCCCATTATTCTGTAGAATGTAAGCCCGCAAGGGCAGGGCCTTTTCCATTCTCTACTAGTCTGTCTTTGATGGTTGGTTCATTCTAATTCATTTAAATTTTGTAACCACTTCATGAAAAGAGAATCAATGGGTCTCTAAAAGTAAATAATATCATTAATATTTGTCATACCTTATGCAATGGTGGTAAAATTAAAAATGTGTTTATGATATATCTAAATTTTTTAATTTTAAACACTCTTGACCCTAGCAAAAAAAAAATGTAACCAAGAGAGCTACATTGGTTATTAAGTACATGAATTAAAAGGAAGATGTAGCTTGAGTCTGCAGAATTGTTATGGGGTATACAATTGCTAAAATGACTTAATATAACAAGGCTCTGCCACTGTGTGCCTGGCAGCTCCAAATAGGACTTCAACAGAAAGGTTTTGTGCTAGTTTGAACAACTATTATATGCCATGGGATCTCTGGCCTTTACCTTACAACCCTTTTACAAGGACGTGGACTTGCATAAGAATCAATTGAGTCATTGGCCGGCTGGAGCATGCTGGCAAGAATGGTTAGTTAGCAGAAAAGGATAAAAAATCGTAAGTCAGATAAATCAATATTAACGGTTGAGGTCATAACGGGAAGCACACGGGCTAAACAGGAGCAGAGCAACAGGAGTAAACCAGGTCTAATATTAACTAAATCTGGCATGTCACAGAAGCAAGACTTAGTAGGGTGTGGAGCTGCCCCATTGGTCACCTCTAGTTAGACAGTAGACATAACCATAATGCCAGCTTCAACAGCATTAAGTTTCCTAATCACCCAGGCATAGCGACTGCGATTGCCACTTCCATTTTCTATATTTTTCAGCGCTGCACTCAGTTTTAGGCCTTTCTTTGCCTTTTTATAATGAAAATGCGTGTGCTCTGTCTGATTTTCTTGTCTGTATACCAAAAAATGGCAACTGTTTTACCTAGTGTTCCCTGACTGGATGTGTTAGACTATGTGATGTAACAGGTGGAAAACATTATGGGAAGATTTGCCCATCCATGCCTCACGTCACATGAACCTGTTTAATGACGTATTACATTTTTTGGCAATGTGTGAAATGATCCCAGACATTTTTTAACAACGCAACAAAAAGAAGAAAAAATGATTAGCAGCTCACCATATCCAGCTAGTCGAGTTTATGGCACAATATGCATCAGTGTGCGGATGACTCCACAGGCCGACTGCCGGGTAAGTATTCAGCAACAATGAATCAAGCATATCCTTGACCCCCTTCCCCACCCCCTCTAGACTGTGAGCCCTCGCGGACAGGATCCCGGCCCTATTGTACCCGTATGATTGATTTGTTGATTTGTCGTCGTTTTTGACCACTTGTCTTTGTCTACCCTCTAACTTGTAATGCGCCATGTATCCTAATAGCGCTATATAAATACCTAATAATAATAATAATAATCCTAAGTGCAGCACTGACAAAAAATGATTTTCATAGTAGCTTGATCCTATTCATTTAGATTAAAATATAGCTTTTATTAGAGCATCTTAAAATCAGACCAGCTGCTCATTTTATCAATATTCCTGCTATGAATAAGAGCCTTAGCGCTTGAAACGCGTAAGATCATGAATTTTTAATATTGTATACAGATTTTAACATACTCTAATAAAAGCTATATTTTAATGCAAATGAAGAGACTCATGCTACTATGAAAATAATGTTTTGTCACGGCTGCTCTTAGGATCTACTTGATACATTGTTGCTGAATTTTTTTTTAATCTCTGAAATCAAATTGCAAATTGATTTAAAATGAATTTCCTGAGAACTTGTGAATTTCAATTAATTTGACTTAAGGTCAATTCCGCTATCTCTAGTGAATTGTGAATAGTAGTGAATAGTAAGTAGTGAAACACTCTGCTTTGCTAGATTCGTAGCGAGTTGTTTTTTAATAGTTGCATATTTATCCGAATAGTGAGTCCGTGAGTCAATTAGTCATAGGCTCCGCCCACACACATTTGGCCATAAAACAAGCATTTCTGGGGCAGAGCTGAAGGGTGGGCTTTGTTGAGTTTTCACTACAGTGAGAGGCTAACATTTAAGCACTCTCCCTCGGGTGCTGACTCACTTTGTGTACTGAAGCGAGTTGGCAATTTGTGTCAGATTGCTCAACATCGACACATCACTCAGAAGCATCAGCGTTACTCACCGAGTAACAAATATCGCGAATACTGTACTATCCGTGTGATTAACGAATAGTAACGAGTATATTCGCCCATCACTACTCATACCACTTTGCTTTATGTTAATTGCTACAAACTATTAACATTTATATTTTTGAAAACATTGATATTTTGCAGCATTTTTTTTATGCCTGCCTAAAACATATGTGTGCTATACTTGCACAGATTAGAACATACCGTATACATATACAATGCTCAACATAAAAAGTACGCCCCCTTTAATTTGTAATATTAAATCAATATCTTACTGAACACAATAACAATTTTGAATATTTTGCCAAGACTGTGTTTCATAGAACATTTTTTCAACCCATAACATGAAAGTAAAGTTAATAGTTTAACTTTCATTGCAAAATCTTTAGTATTATTCAAATGAGTTGATGCAGAAATGAATTTTGTATGACCTCCATGATTTTGAAAGGAAAACTACTGATATCATTTTCTAATTCCTCGCTCTAATCTCTCTATTTACCGTATATATTTCTTTTATTTATTATCCCCTCCTATCTTCTGTAGACTTCAAATAACGAGAATCATTCCATCTGTCACTCACAGTGAATGATCCACTTAGTTCTCTACAATCCACTCCCCATGCATGAATATGCATGTTAACACACAGCACAGGAGATCAGTGGGGGGAGGGCTGTATTCTCCTCTCTGCTCTCTGTGTGCAGCATCACAAGAGGTGAACTCCAACACAGTAACTGTCACAGTACAGCAGGGTATCTGCTTTACAAAAACAAATGGAGTGTAGGTAAGGCAGACCTGCAGTAGCTCTCTCCCTCCGTGGTGATACCACCTGTAAGTGATACTTGACACTGCACTGTTAGCAAAGAGAGGAGGGAGGAGAGAGGAGAGAGCTGCTGAGAGGGAGTGCATAATTACATGACAGTTTATACAACACAGGACTAATCATCTCTGCTTTTAATGGGACACGACTAATGCAACAGCTCTCTGCAGGTCTGACAATGGTGATAACATGGAAACTACAATTAGTATAATAATGAATTTACATGTTTTTAAAAGGTCTGCCCAGGACCTATTCAAGGATAATATTAGTATCATACTGAAAAATGACCTGACAGTGTTTTTTTAAGGACAACACCAAGTTTTGTAGCCATGGAATGTTGATGACATATTGCGCATCTCTCCTTTTGCATTCTTCAAGAATTACATCTTTTAGAGCCTGTATGTTGTATGTGGAGTGATGCTCAACTTGTGTCTGCAGAATTCCTCATAGTTGTTCAATTGGGTTTAGATTCAGGAGACACCCTGGCCCACTTGCAACTTATTATTCTTCTGAAATGCAACAATGTTTTGGATCATTGTCACTTTGGAAAATGCTCTGATAAGATCTTCTCTTTCAATAGAGAGCTGTATCTCTAATTCATGATACCATCTATGAAATGTAACTGCTTGACACTTGCAGCACTCATGCAGCCACCATAATGTTTCACTGTAGGCACCATGTATTTTGTTTGGCACTTCTCATCTTTACGACTCCAAACACTTTTGAAGTCATCAGTTCCAAAGAAATGTATCTTGGTCTCATCACTTCCGAATACCACTCATCTTTATGTATTTTAGCATGGTCCCTGGTAAAGTATATATTGGCTTTTCTGTGCATGGGTTTTAGGAGAGGCCTTCTTCGTGGGCAACATCAATGCATGCCATTTTGCTGCAGCATACTGATGAAGATAAACCACTTTGGCTTTCTACTTCTTTAACTACAGTGAAATTGAATGTCAGTTTTCTTAAACCAGTATCAGAGTTAGACGCTCCTGGATTGATATTAAGTTCTGTGATTCACCTAGACGTTTTAATAAGATGGTTACAGTTGAGTCTTTTAAAATTTTCTATCATTTTGCTACAGTATCCTGATTAATAAGCAAACACTCGCTGGTCCTCTTGTAGCATTCCCTTTTCTTGTCTCAAGAAATTATTTTCTTTCACAGGTCTTGTGACAATTCTCTTCCATGTGGTGCTATTGCTGATAGCATGAAATTGGAAGATAATTTCTTTGTAAATAGTAGTCTTTATATATGACTCATTGCTGAAAACCTGTTAATGAATAATTAGACTCACCTGTGGTTGAATTCTTGTTATTTTACAGTCTAAGGGCCCCTTTACACACTGAGACTTTCCAGCGATCCCACCAACAATCAGACCTGGTTGGCATAGCTGAAAAGTCTCTTTGCAGTCGCTGGTGAGCTGTCAAACAGGCAGACTCACCAGCGACCAGCCAGCAGCAACATCTCTGGTAACCAGGGTAAACACCGGGTAACTAAGCAGCACGCACTGCCTAGATACCCGGTGTTTATCATGGTTACCAGCGTCCTCCCACTGAGCGCAGCCTGTAAGCGGGAGGATGCTGGTAACCATGATAAACACTGGGTATCTAGGCAGTGCGTGCTGCTTAGTTACCCGGTGTTTATCATGTTTACCAGCCTGTTAGGTCGCTGATCGCCGGTCACTGATGTTGTAGTGTGTGAAGTACCCCTAAGCCCTAGCTTTGCTCTTAAAACATCCATTGCAATGTACTAATTTTTGCAAAATGGCCTTGAATTAATTTGTTAGGAATATTACTCTTTTGGGCGTGCAAAATAGCAAATCTTGTTTGCAATCTATACCCCACACTTGTTGAAGTATTGTGTGATGTTATATCTCATAAAAAATGCTGATTCTGAAAGGGAACAAAAACTCTTATGACAAATTTCTTAGGGTCTACTCATGTATACTGAGCATTCTGTATAGAACATACAAACTCCAGCAGAGTTGTAGGAATCTTTGAAAAGCAAGTTTTACAGCTTTCTTGGATTTTTCCTAAAAATATTATTCATAGCTAATCACATTCAGCTCTTTAAGGCAAACACAGCCTTAGTAATGACAAAAAAACTCCACATATAAGGCTATGGGTAAAATGTTTATAGTTTTTCTTCATAGCTGGGCTTTTACACATTATCTCTAATGTGTAATTATTATCTCTATTGTGTATTAATGTGTATTCATTGTTTTATAGCTTTTTCTACCAGTCTCAATCACTAAACAATAAGCTGTGGCATTCTTTCAATATTCAGATTCAGTACAAAGTGACTCCTGCATTCCCTGCCTCTGCTTTTATACAAACTATGGTAGTCCACCCTGATTAACAATTCTATGCCATTGATATGATAACTGCAAGGCACTATAGGGAGTCCCGCACAGCCACATCCTGGCTCATATGAGGCTTCTCTGGTTCATGCAGTTTTTCGTATTCTCTGAAATGGTGGGGGAGCATTGTTTTGGCAAATTGCGTGAATTGAATTGCAACTTGGTCAACTTCTGCGGTTCCAATGAATTTTGTAACTTTAAAGTCAAATTTGATTTGAAACTGAATTAATTCAACCATCTTCAGAACCTAGGATCCATATAAATATGGTTTCTGTCCTTATTAACAGTTTTGCATTGATGTTTAGGAGCCATAATTCATACCCGTTATAGGTCATGACCATGAAGCTTCCAAGAACTGCATTTAGATAAGTAAGCTGCATACACAGAAGATCCAGCAAGGAGTTGTAGCATTGAAAATTGAAAGTTTCTGCATTTAAGCACATAACAGTGTGAGACTGTCAGATACTTTCTACTAAGGCCTGCAAAATGTATTTCTTCTGCACACTTCCAAGTCACAGACATTGATAAACATCATTTGCTCTGGAAATTGCTTTGAATATCCTGCAGTTTCATACCTTTCTCTAGGGTGTACACTACTAAAATAAAGAAATTGCCAGTGAAGAATAGAAAAGCTTGCCCTTCTCTTTATTACACCAATGACATTTAAACAAAAAAAGATATTGTGGCTCTGAGGTACGTTTTGGCCTGGGAAAGAAATTAATAAAAAAACTTAAATGGGTGGCTAGCAGAACACAACACAAAATTGAGCTAATTATATTGTGATATATTTCTGTATATATTCTATCTAACATAACCCTCTTTGTCTGTAAAATTTGAAAACTTCAAAGACGTTTAGTAGTTTCTATACAATTAAAGCTCACAAAAGAATATCTCTGCCCACATTACCAAAATTAGAAGCTTAGCTTTTACTATCAAATAGGGTTTTCATTCTCGATAGATTGATATTTGTCGGCAAAGACATATGCTACATGTTTTCAAACAATTGCACTATTCTTTGCATTAATAGCATTTTATTTTTAAGCTTAATCTAAGTCTGTCCAGTTGGGGGTTGGTTAATCTTTAAACAGGCCAACCACACTTCCATGTGCACAGAATGATCATTAACATGATTGCTATGTGCACATACAGTGTAAACCAGAATTTTATAAACTATGTAAAGGTACCTTTACACGCGGCAACTTTTCTAGGAATTTCACTGGCAACTTACTGGTTGCAGTGAAATCATGGAGACATTGTTCCATTTGTACACAGCAACAAGATAGAACAATGTGTCCATGATTTCACTGCAACCAGTAAGTTGCCAGTGAAATTCCTAGAAAAGTTGCCGCGTGTAAAGGTACCCTTAAAAGACACATATGTATGTTTCTCTCACTATCTGACAAAATCAGAATAAACCTTTCATATTTTAGGTCAAATAAGATTACCATAATTATTAATATTTGTCAAATGCCAGAATAATGAGAGAGGAAATGTTTTAAGGCATTTTTATTACTTTCTACAAAGTCACAAGTTTACATATATTTCATTAATATTTGGTACCACTGCCCTTAAACTGTATGATGGGTCAAATGTTTTGGATATCCTTTCACAAGCTTCTCACAATAGTTGGCAGAAATTTGGACCCATTCTTCCTGACAGAACTGGGGTAACTGAGCCATGTTTGTAGGTCGCCTTGCTCATACCTTCCCTTTTAGCTTTGCTCATAAAATTTTTAGTAGGATTGAGATGAGGACTTTGTGATGGCCACTTCAAAACATTGACTTTGTTATCCTTAAACCATTTTGTAACCAGTTTGGCAGTATGCTTCAGGTCATTGTCCATTTGGAAGACTCATTTCCTCCCAAGCTTTAACTTCCTGGCTGATGTCTTGAGATGTTGCTTCAGTATTGCCATATAATACTGCAGCAAAACAACCTTACAACATGATGCTGCCTTCCCCATGTTTCACAGTTGGGATGTTGTTCTTAGACTTCCGAGCTTCTCCCTTTTTCCTCCAAATGTAACAATGGTTATTGTGGCCAAAGAGTTCAATTTTAGTTTTGTCAGACCCCAGGACATTTGTCCAAAAATGTAGGTCTTTTTTTAATCTGGCTTTTTATGTTTATTTTGGAGTAATGGCTCCTTCCTGGCAGAGTGGCCTTTCAGCTGATGTTGATACAGTACGGGAAATTTCACATCTGCGTTTTGCCTGCGTTTGGCTGCATTTGCGTTTCTATGCATTTTTACTGCTAAAAACACATCCAATTGCAACCAAAAATGCACCAATAGGGTTCAATGCAAAACGCATTGCAAATGCAAAGCAAAACACATTTCATTTTGCAAAACGCATGCGTTTTTGCAAACGCCCAAAACGTTGCAGCCCACGTTTTGGGATGCATTTGCAAAAATGCATGTGTTTTTTGCAAAATGATGTGTTTTTTGCATTGCGTTTGCAAAGACTTTTGCATTGAATCCTACGGGTGTGTTTTTGGATGCATTTGGATGCATTTATAGCGGTAAAAACATCCGTATGCAACCAATAATGCACCTATAGGGTTCAATGCAAAACGCATTGCAAATGATATGCAAAACGCAAGCATTTTTGCAAACGCAGCCCAAAACATTGCAGCCCATACTTTGGGCTGCATTTGCAAAAACACATGTGTTTTTGCAAAATGACATGCGTTTTGCAATGCGTTTGCAATGCCTTTTGCATTGAATCCTATGGTTCATTTTTAGATGCGTTTGGATGCATTTTTAGCTGTAAAAACGCATAGAAAAGCAGCCAAATGCAGCCCAGCCTTAGATGTGAACTGAACAAAGGGAAAATGGATACTGGAGTTTATGATTGCATAGGCACAAAGCAAAGGGAATGTATTAACAGATTCTTAAACCTTTTATTATTAGCTCCTTGCATGGGCCACAACGCGTTTCAATAGCACACAGGCTATCTTCAACTTCACACCTAAAGTTGTATCCAAAATGGCAGACTACAAAATGGCTACCATGGTCACCATCCATCTGGAAAAGTTTTCCCCCTCCCATATACTAATGTGCCACAAACAGGAAGTTGATATCATCAACCATTCCCATTTTATTTCCCGTTTTTTCACCTCACATGTTGGCCAAGATAATACAAGCCAGTCCAAATATCACTTTCCTTGGTGTTCGGAGAGAAATTCATTCTCCTTCATTGATCTGCATTTTATATTGTACTAGTGATTAGACATGAGCAAATCTTCAAATATAAATTCATCATCTTTGCAAAATAATTTGATTTGCAGTGAATAAATTTGTAGTAAATAGCAAAATGGATTTGGCCATTGCAGGGGAAAGGAGGACATCGGAAAACAAGGGGAGGAGTCCTGTTAAGGTAATTTACAAATTCCCAGTGTATTCTGAGATAAGTGAAGAGTCTTTGCAACCCCAATGAACACTGGATTTTGGCCATTCCAGCGGAAATGCGGACATCGAAAAACCAGGCAAGGAGTCCTGCTAGGATAATTTATATATTCCCAGTGCATTCTGGGATGAAAGTAAACAGTCTCTGCGAGCTCAAGGAACATTGGATTTTGGCTGTTGCAGTGGAAAGAAGGACATCAGAAAAAATCAGGAGAGGAGTTCTGTGCCTGTCAGTGCACAAATTCTGCCATATTGATATTGTATAAACATTAGGATCATGGAAGAGGCAATGAGTCATTTGATGAGATGTGTTTCATGCTACATGTTCACAGACTTACCAGTGGAAAATACAAAGTTCATCTGCCAGAAAATCAAGCTTGTGTCCTTATTGGAGGAAAAGTTGCAAAACCTAGATGTGAGAATAACTACATTGGAAATTGTTAAGGAAGTTCAGGAGTTCTTAAACAGAGCAGTGGTATCTCTTCAGAATACAGAAAGAGAAGAAACTTGTAGTGCACCTGAAGAAACAGAGGTATGGAAGCATGAGACACAGAGAAGCAGTAGGTTCGGGAGGCATTCACCACCCATACTACTCAGGAACCAGTACCAGGTTTTCATGCATGAGAACGATGACCAAATACAGCAAGATAAGACTCTGT
Source organism: Allobates femoralis (assembly GCA_033576535.1). Classification (NCBI taxonomy): domain Eukaryota; kingdom Metazoa; phylum Chordata; class Amphibia; order Anura; family Aromobatidae; genus Allobates; species Allobates femoralis. Next base: position 335,799,259 of record JARQOC010000004.1, on the reverse strand, counting down.
CGACAAAGAACAACCTTGTAAGCACTCAGAGTCCTATTGGATGGAGAAAGAAAAATGTTATAGTAAAGAAGGAATGCATAATATTGGTCATTCCCTGTTGGGAGGAAAAGAGGCTGCTATCTGCACACTGGCTATAACCTCTAGAGAAAAGTGCTGTCTTCCAGGTGCAAAAATTATGTGTCTGAAAGGAAATCAGGGTTCTTCAGACCTACAGATACCCATTCCTCCTAATATATATGGGGACAAATGACACCACAAGAAAAGATCACAAGATAACCGTCTGCAGTGACTTTGAAATAGTCGGTATACTGGCACACCGATTGATTAAATACAGTCCAAAACAAAGTCTTTTGCAGTTCTTATTTCATTATTAGTGAAGATTTTCTCTCAAGCATGAATGATGTTTCCACTATCGTGTATCATAGTCTTTCTCAAATGTTTCAACTTAAAGATATAACAAATGAAAAAAATAATCAGATGACAATCATGTACATCAAAGATATTACAAATCAAAAGCTCTCAATATTTAAAGAAAAAAGGTTCATGCATATCAAATGAGCTGTATGAGAAATAAAGGGAAGAAAATAACAAAACAAAGTAAAGCATGTCAAATGTGAGGGTGTTATAACCCTTCAATTGCAAATGTACCTTAAAGAAATATATCCATCAAGCGCATAAATGGTTAATGCCGTCACGGGACAAATGTATGAAGCAGAAACAAAATGAGTGATTAAACCAGTAAAGACTAATCAAGACACATGGTCAGTGAGGAAAATGTGAAAAGCACCCTATTACACTTCTGTGAGCCAGTTTTACTCTACTTACTGCAGTGACTTTGAATATTTAGGTGAAAGAACTGGGAGTGCAGGTGGTCTTCGCATCCATCCTCTAAGGGAATAACCATGTGGATGGCCATGGAATAAGGAGGTGAAACCAAGATTCTATAGGTGAACAACTGGCTACGTTGATTGTGCCGTCAGATAGGATTTGTATTTCTGGATCACGTAGTGAATTACCTATACGATGGTCTACTTGCTAGAGATGGGCTACCCCTTACCAAGACTGGAAAACACACATTTGGACGTCATCTTGCTACATTCATCAGGAGATCTGGTAGTGAGTCTACTAATCAAAAATTGTGGCAGTGATGCTCCCAGGAGGTTCCCAGGGCTCTGGTAGACAACCATGGACTACTGACATGGCTGCTAGACCAGAATCTAGATAATTTTTTTCATCATCACTACTAGTTACCCATTTTAAGATTAACAATTCACAAATGTACTTATTTTACTTACAAAAGTATGAAAGTATGACTTTTTTTTAAATATAATTGATACAAGATCTACAGCTCACTGCAGTGATCTTCAAAGGCAGACATAGGACGCTAATTCTCAAAGCAGGACATAAACAATGCTCTTAGGATTTGGCCAACAGAACAAATATGGGATAAATCAAAGCAATTACTTTTTCAGTTTGTGTTATATTCCTAACTGATAAAATCGAGTAATACATCAAATGTATAGATGAGTTTATTCTAGATGATATCTCATTTGTCCAGATTTGTAAGATCAGCCTGATACTCATTTCTGTAGCTGCTAGAATATGACAACAGAAAACTTTGTTACTAGCCTAATGTTAACTGGCTTCATGCTAAATATGTTTATATAAGGACGTACAAGGTCTAATCTAAGGCTATACGTGAAAATTGTGGTGCAGATTTTTGTCAACAAAAATTTGTTCCTTCTGGTTGAAAAACGCACCAAAAACATCCTTGTACGCACGGTGCATTTTTGTCATGTGGAAAATGTTCAGATTTTTGTAGTGACTTCACTTCCAGACATATGAGAGATAGAGAGAGAAGATATGATTTTTTACTACTGCATGGGGTATTGGTGCATTTTTGATAAAAATCCACAGAAATAGTTCACATGCTGTAGATTTTCCTGCAGCAAAAAAACGCACCATTTCCACCACGGCAAAAACACTAAATGGGAACAATTATAGAGATTTCCCATAGACTTCACTTGGACTTTACTGCATTTTGCATTTGTCACAAATCCATGGCAAAAACTAGATTAAAATGGCAGCAAAATACGCACTAAAAACATATTGTGGGCTCAGGGCCTTAGGGCCGCTTTACACACACCAACTTCTGTGTCCAACTTCTGAACAGATCTCTGGTTGCAGTGAAATCATGGATACATTGTTCTATTTGTACACAGCCACAAAATGGAGCAATGTGTCCATGATTTCACTGCAACCAGAGATCTGTTCAGAAGTTGGACACAGAAAACTGCACATAAACAAAGATGATAATATTCTAAGTTGGTAATGTTTCTATATTCTCCTTGTTTAAAAAACAATGACTGTGGGAAGGTTTATTGAAATAATTTTTCAAACAACTATTCAGTTTCTCCAAATTTAATTATTTTTGGCAGCTCACGCCGTTTACATGAAGGGGACGTGCTTCTTACTAGACATGAGTGAACTTTCCCTGAACATGTTCGGGTCATTCCATGTCAAGTGAACCAATGATTATTACCTCTATATTTTTAATTCTTTTGAGATTTTGTTATTTGATAATAGCATGTCAGACAATGCAAAATGTGAAGAGAAAATTTAAAAAAAAAATTTTTTTTTTTTTTTAAATTTTCAAAGTTCAGAAAAAGTGTGAATTTTGCTGTTGCCTGCCTTTACGTTTCTCCTCATAACTCAGGCTAGGAATAAGATAGAGAGACAAAATAAACACCAATCTACTCAGAACTATACAGGCTTTCAACAGATATGTCACAAGAGGATCTTTGTTAATATTTTACCCATGTGATCGCAAGCGCAAAATTTTAAAACGCATTTCCGAAAAATCGGCGCGCTTTAAATTTTTCAAAAACTGCCCATGTGTCTGCTTTGCTCTTAACCACATCTGTACCAAATTTCAAGTTGGGATCGCAATGGGATCATATTTTAACATATTTTACTATTAATAGCGTCAATGGGTCATTCCATATCAAGTGATCTAAATATGAATATTTTTTTTTACCTGACGTCTTTAGATTTTTTTTTTTTTTTTTTCCTTTATGAAGTACTACTTTAGTTAATTACAAATTAAAAGTTTGGAATTTTTTTCTTCATCAGTTAATTTTTTACAGATTTTTAAAGTTTAAAAAAAGGTTGAATTTTGGCCTGGTATGATTTTACATTTTTTTTATCTCGGGCTAGAAATAAGATAGAGAAACAAAATAAACACTATTCTACTCAGAACTGTTCAGGCTTTCACCAGATATGTCACAAGAGTATATTTGTTAATTTTAATTTTTTACCCATGCGAATGCAAACGCAACATTTTGAAACGCATTTCCGAAAAAACGTTTTAATAAAAATTTTCCAAAATTGCCCATGTGTCTTTTATGCTCTTAGCCACATCTGTACAAAATTTCAAGTTGGGATCATGATGGGATCATATTTTAAAATATTTATCTATGGTTAATCTCATTTTTATTAAATTTTGAAAAAACATATGAAAGACATACATTCAATCTTTTAACAAAATCTTGAGACATATAAAATATACAAAAAGAGAATTCACAAAGTTATTAGTAACTTTAAGATAAGCTGCTAATTTACTTTTGCGCCTATCTCTGGTGCAATATATACTACAATCTAAATATAATTCCAAACACTCAAGTATACAACCTTTCTCAGGGTTTTGAGATGTTCTGATGTCAAGGGGACAAGCAGCCCCAGCAGAATGATTTTTATCACTTGGCCCCTTCTAACAGGTTGACCACGTAAGTGGGTCATTACCCGTTGAGGCCTAGTTGGAATAGTCTATCGACTGGTGTACCGGAAAGGAAGGCCGAAATATTAATGATCTACTCACAGCTCAGAGTTTCCGATACCTGTCTAATGTTCACTAGAATTCTGAAGGTATAGGTATAGAAAGGAAATACCTAGACTGAATGTATCAGATGGGAAGAAAAGAGAGATAGAAAAGAAGAGAGAGAGAAGAGAAACAAAAACCATTAGAAAAAGTTATACTGGGAAAGAAAAGCCACGTAAGAAAAAAAGAAAAAAAGGAGGGGGGGGGGGGACGGGTGAGGTATGGGAAGGAGAAAGGGTACTCATCCCACTGGCTCCCCATCAGCCAGAGGTCGAGCCATATTATCTGTGCTGGAAAAGATACTCCTAAATTCTGCAGAGTCGTGAAAAAGAATCCATTCAACCCAAATCCCTAAGAATTTGTTCCGAGATCCCGACGCATCAGCTGCGAGCTCCTCCATTCGATATATGTCCATCAATTCTTTGAACCAATCAAGTAGAGATGGAGCCCGGCTTGATTTCCAGAACCTCGGGATCACAGCACGAGCAGCCGAGATGCAAAAGTGGAGAATATCCCTCTTCTGTAGCCCAATAGGACCTGGAAAAATGGATAACATTGCCGATTCTGGGCAGCATTCGGCTTGTTTACCTGTAATCCGGGCGTATGCATTGAAAACCTCAGACCAGAACCGCCGGATTTTCCCACAACTCCACCAAATGTGTATCATTGTACCCTTCTCTTCCCCACAGCGCCAGCAGGTATCAGGGGTTCCAGGGAACATGTTCCGGAGTGTCGTCGGGCACAAGTACCATCTAGTGAGCAGCTTATAGCTTCTTTCTTGTGCAGAACAAGCGCTAGCTAGTGAGTGAGTAAATATGAAGCATTTCTGCCAATTAGCTTCTGAAATGCTACACCCCAATTCCCTCTCCCAAGCACGTTGGAAGTAAAGGGTTGCCCTGCTCTCTCATGGACCCTAAGGCCTGGTATAGAACTGATATTTTGCGCCTCGGTGGAGCCTCCAGTTGGAATAACCTCTCCAATACGTTGGGCGTCAATCTTACCCTGCAAGAGTGGTCAGCTGAATATAAGTATGCTCTGTATTGGAGAAATTCGAATCACTTAAGAGGTCTCGTAGGTTCTTTGAGTTGTAGCTCTGCCATCGGGGGCAAACCACCACTGGACAGAGTCTGTCCTACTCGGGTGTCATCCACAATCCGCCAACATAAAAATCTCTGCCTGTCAAATTTGGGTGGGAAAGATGGGTTGGAAAAAAGGGGAGTCAAAGGGCTAAGTCTGTCGTTTAAGCGGAGGGTTTTCGTCACTAGGTGCCATACCTTCAAGGTGTTTCTGGTCATGTCTGTCAAAGGTACTAGGTCTGTTGAGTCTTTAGGGGAAATCCAAAGCAGGTGTTTCAGCGCAATCCCCAAACCCTCTTGCTCCACCCCTACCCATTTCTTGGAGGACGCATGATAATGCCAATCTAGAGCTCTAACAAGAGAGGAAGCCACAAAGTACGCTCGTATGTTGGGTAGTCCAACCCCTCCTCTGGTCTTGGGCAAGGATAGGATATTCATTCGCAATCTGGACCTCTTGCCCCCCCAGACAAATCTAAGGATCATAGATTGCATTTTGGAGAGGAAGCCTCTATCCAATAGAACAGGAACTGTCTGAAAAGTATATAAGAGTCGGGGCAAGACATCCATCTTGACTACATTTATTCTCCCGAACCAGGATAGCTTTAATTGTCTATAGGAGGTAAATGCCGATTCCGCGTTAGTCAAAAGGGGTTGATAATTTAATTTGAATATTTGTTTAAGATCTTTTGGTATAAGGACTTCCAAGTACTTAATGGCTTCTACTTTCCATTTAAATGGGAACTGTTTAGATAGATGAGAAACCAATTCTCCAGGCAAAGAAATACTGAGTGCCTCGGTTTTGGAGCAATTCACTTTAAAGTTGCTCAATTGTCCGAACCGTTCAAACTCCATTAAGACCGAAGGGATGGAGACCAGGTGCTGGGAGGTGTAAAGTAGCAGGTCATCTGCAAATAAGGCTAATTTGTGATGACTCTGTCCCAGCTTGACCCCATGGACGCATTCATTGGACCTAAGTGCAAAATATTTAACTATTATAGTGTCAATTCAAAAATCACCAAGAACACAATCAGTCATTTTTTCACAATTGCCCGTCAATAGTTTGAATTTGATATAAAGAAACATAGTCTTGTAACATCTCAAATGAAAGCTGTTACCGTTCTGAGTAAAATGATGCCTCTCCCACTTCATTATCTTATTTCTAGCCTGAGAATAAAAAATTGTAAAGTCATACCAGGCCAAAATTCACCCTTTTTTTAAACTTTAAAAATCTGTAAATAATTAACTGATGAAGAAAAAAATTCTAAACTTTTAATTTGTAATTAACTAAAGTAGTACTTCATAAAGGAAAAAAAAAAAAAAAATCTAAAGACGTCAGGTAAAAAAAATATTCATATTTAGATCACTTGATATGGAATGACCCATTGACGCTATTACTAGTAAAATATGTTAAAATATGATCCCATTGCGATCCCAACTTGAAATTTGGTACAGATGTGGCTAAGAGCAAAGCAGACACATGGGCAGTTTTTGAAATATTTAAAGCGCGCCGATTTTTCAGAAATGCGTTTTAAAGTTTTGCGCTTGCGATCACATGGGTAAAATATTAACAAAGATCCTCTTGTGACATATCTGATGAAAGCCTGGACAGTTCTGAGTAGATTGGTGTTTATTTTGTCTCTCTATCTTATTTCTAGCCCGAGATATGATAGAAAATGTAAAGCCATACCAGGCCAAAATTCGCACTTTTTTAAAACTTTAAAAATCTGTAAAAAATTAACTGATAAAGAAAAAAATTCAAAACTTTTTTTTGTAATTAACTAAAGTTGTTCTTCATATAGAAAAAAAATTTAAAAAATCTGAGGACGTCAGGGAAAAAAAATATTCATTTTTGGATCACTTGACATGGAATGACCCGTTCACCAATTTCAAATTCGTCATGAAAACGGAAAATTTGGTTTGTGATGGGAAACATGAGCATTTTACTAAAAAATTGCGAAATGCTGCTTTGTTTTGGAAAAATTCTTTAAATTGCCCTTAAACTTTCTTTGAAAGTATGGTGCCAAAACTCTCACTGAAACACCTAAAGTTGGGTGTTGTTCACAGCCATCGGATCTACCACTTTCTTTCAACCTCTAGAATTTAATGGAAAGTGCCTTTCATGTTGCACTAAAAGGTGTTTTAGCCTTGTATTTAGCAAAAAATAATTCATTAAAAATAGCATAGGGTACTTCCTATTTTTCATCACCGGCTATGGTACAGCAGGCAACTGCAGCCTGCAGACCACAGCTGGCAGCTTAACCTTGGCTAGTAATCCAAAAGAGAGGACTTACCAAGCAATTTTTTCAAATGATTTATTTATAAATTATATAATAATTTGAAAAAAAAATGGCATAGGGTCCCCCCCATTTTGGATCCCCAGCCAAGGTAAAGCCAACAGCTGAGGTCTGGTAATCTTAGGGTGGGAAGGACCATATTTTAGGGGCCTTTACCACCCTAAAAATAGCAGGCCACAGCCGCCCCAGGACTGGCACCTCTATAAGATGCGACAATCCTGGCTCTTCACCCCAGCATTTCCCGCTGCCCTGGTGCAGTAGCAGTCAAGGTAATTGAAGGGGTTAATCACAGATGAGTATTGTTAGCTGTCATCAACCCCTTAATTGGTAATGTTGAGGTGTCTATGAAACCCCCACATTACCATTCTAGTGATTAAATAGTTAAAAAACACAGATGCGGGGCGTGTCCTGGCCATGGAGGGAGAGGGACACTAGTTAGTGAGCTCTGTCCCCTCGGATCTTCCTAAACCCGAAAATAGCCCACCAGCCTGGCTGCAACTCACCACATGTCGGTGAGGAGGAAGAACAACCGACGTGCTGCGACCCCAGCCCCTCCAGGTCCACATCACGCTCAGATAACCTGGTATCTGAGGAGCTCTTCTGGGCCCCCCCCGGACGCCGCAGAACTCAAGATGGCGGATCCCGCTCCTATGTCTGCAGCGATGGCGCCGAGCGCAGTGAAGAGCTCACAAGCACCTGATCGCCCGACTGCTTCGGCGGTAAGTCCCGGCCTCCCCCACAACGGAGGTCCCGGCAGGGAAGAGCGGGAAGCGGCGGCGGGGTTGCACAGAAAGTCAGCCACCGGGATTCCACAGAGGGGAGCTCCGGAAACCCCCAGACAGGCTCCCGCGGCTGAAAACACGGAGGTGATGGAGGGTCAGGATATCAGCCAGGAACCTGCGACGCTGGAGGCTCTGAGGAGCAGGGGACACAAGGCAGATGAGCTGCAGCCACAGCTGCTTCTTTCCCCAAGCCCAGGGATGGCATACAGCAATACAACACCTATCTATAATGTTACTCCTGGATTGCAAAGCCCAGGATGGCCATACTATCTGGGGTCGCAGACCTGGCAGCAGATCCCCCCAGCAATTGAGCATACTGGCCACATGGGAGACCCCCGGCACCCCATTAACCAAAGGGGTCCCAGCTATGGACATCAGACAGAGGGAATGACCATGAACACCATGGGCCAGCCTATGGTTCATACTGAGGCCTCCCAAGATTCTGCCACTTTGAGGAGTGATGAGTGGGATATGTTTAAGGCACGCATTCTTAATATTCCTACTAGAGAGGAACTGGCGAACTTTGTAGCCAAAATGGAGGCATCCATCAGAGCAACCACCAATGAACTCAGGGGAGAAGTTCGGGGAGTTTGTGATAGAGTGTCTCAGTCTGATGCCAGGGTCGAGGCTCTTACTGATAGGATTAGAAAACTGGAGGACACTGTGATATTCCAACACTCCCAGCATGAGGTCTTCCTGGACTCATTGGAAGACATTGAAAATCGTGAGAGGAGACAAAACATCAGAGTACGGGGGCTCCCTGAAATGATCACCTCTGATACCCTGGGGAAGACGCTACAGAGTTTGTTTAATTCCATCAGAAAGACCCCAGCAGACACGGTTATGGAATTCGATAGGGCCCACAGATCCCTTGGCCCACCCCCAGCAGAAGGAGCTCCCCCTCGTGATGTAATATGCCGCCTGCACAAATATCGAATTAAGGACGATATTCTGAATAAGGCAAGGAAGTGCGAGGAGATTACATTTCAAGGATACAATATACAGCTGATGGCGGACTTGTCCAGGAGAACCCTCCAGAAGCGGAGGGCATTGAGACCCCTTTTGGATTTTCTCAGACAACATGATTTGGCATACTCATGGGGATACCCATTTCGCCTCCAAGTGCGACAGGGAAATATATCTGCGTACATGACACATCCCAGGGAACTCCAGGGATTTCTTCAGGCTCTTGATTTGTTGGACCCAGGTCTCCAGTTCCCTGACTGGCCATCCTCAGCACCTGACAATTCAATTCGCACAGCCACGTACCCTGGACGAGCTTCCCGTCGCAGAAGGAATGGCAGAAACAAGAATCGTAGACGGAGGAGGCCCAGCGACGACGACCGAGAAGAAGATGGGTGACTCTTTGATTTGTTTTTCTCTTCCTGAGATGCCTACGGCTCACTTAATCGTCCCTTAGTACATAATACAGCTGGACGCTTTACCAAGTAATCATATTACTATTAAGATCTCCCTATGCATCCTTATTGCAGAATGGGGCCTCTACCTAATGTTGATAAGAATGACGGGTTACGATAGGGGGTTGGCGTGCTTACCCATAACTTTTTCCTCACCCTCTAGAACTATCCCTCCCCCCCCCTCAAATCTTCCTCTCCCCTCTAACCCCTTATCCCCACCTATTCCCCCTCAACACGCACGCCGGCCTTATTTCCTATCCCTGTGGTTTCTATTTATACTTAACCCGTTGGCAAACTTATTATACTTCTTATATTGTTCCCTATTTTATTAATAGTTCGGTTGCAAAACAACAAAAAAGAAAAACTTTCGTTAAACATACATGTAGTTTTCATGTCTTTCTCTTATATGAAAAATGTTTTTGTATTCTAGGCTGGTGATCAGCAGATGCGTTAAATGTATGGTTTTTGGGTGGGGGGCCGGGGGGACTCTATCTCATTTATTAGATTGAATTAATATAAACCGCAATAAAATTTACAGTCCATATTGCGGATCCCAATAGCGGGACTAGAACATATACCCTCTCCCACCAGGAAAGGTAACTCCCCACGGGGACATCGTATTCCCTTCTCGAATACGACACTTAAAGTTCGGATTTTACCCCTTAACTTTGCAAGAAAGAATCAGTTTCGTCCAGGGGCTCTTTTCTTTTTCTTTCACTTCTCTCATTTTGTCTTTCTCCCTCTATCTTTCTTCAGAGGGGTGGTGGGTGCGGTGGCTGATATCTGGAGGTGGTGATAGCCTCTGGGAAACAGAGACAATGGGGTCCTTGAAAATTGGGTCCCTGAATGTGAGGGGCTTTAACACGCCACAAAAGAGGCAACAAGTCTTGTATGACATGCACAAGAAGGGAGTACAAGTGTTATTCCTCCAAGAGACGCATTTTAAAGAAGGCCACGTTCCTTCCATCGGGGAGAAACACTACACTAATTGGATACATAGCACCAACACCGAAGCTAGAACTAAGGGGGTGTCGGTAGCCTTCCATCGGGGATTTCCCCTTACGCTGCTAGACTCTAAAATTGACACGGGAGGACGCTACATCTTCCTTAAATTAAAGATAGCGGATAATATAATGACCATGGTAAACTGGTACCTTCCTAACAGGGAGCAGACGAGGGTGTGCAGAGCCCTGTTACTAAAATTAGCAGAATTTGCTGAAGGCCAGGTAATTATAGGTGGCGATTTTTAACTTTGTCTTCGATCCATCTATAGACTCCACGTCGGGCAGAAGGGCAGCTCCACCTGGGAGAATGAAGGCTCTCCGGGACCTCCTACGCAGGTTGCAGCTGGTGGACGTGTGGAGGATCCTCAACCCTTCCGGTAGAGATTACTCTTATTTTTCAGGAGTCCACCAATCATACAGCAGAATAGATTTATTTCTGGTTAGTCACGGGGTTCTTTCTTGGACACCTGACGCTACCATAGGTAATATCATCTTATCAGACCATGGTCCCGTCTATTTGTCCTTGGAGATCCCGGGGATGACCAAAAGAGAGTGGACTTGGAAATTAAATAGTCAACTCTTGAAGGATGCCAACTGTCTGGCCGACTTAAAGGCAGACATCGCACTATTCAAGCAGACGCATGCACAGGACTCCACGCCTCCACCGATGCAATGGGAGGCCCTGAAGTGCTTACTCCGCGGCACTTTAATTAGGCACGGATCCAGACTAAAAAAACATAGGTCTGAACAAATTACCAAACTGCTACATAAGATTGGTCGCCTGGAATCAGACCACAAGACCTCACGGGATGGGGCAACACTGGTTGAGCTGACTAAGACTAGAGCGGAATTACGCCATATCCTAGACGCTAGGTACGAACAAAATTCAGAAAGGACCAGGAGCTTTTTTTATAAAAAAGCGAACGTGAGTGGGCGACCTCTGGCTAGGATGCTACACCCTAGATCTGGACCCACATATATACCATCGATTAAGAATACTTCGGGGAGGCTGGTACATAGATCAGAGGAGATTTCAAAAGTATTTCAAGATTTCTACAAAGACCTATATAATCTTAAGGGGAAGTTTGACGACATGGACCCAGTGGCCTTGACAAACAAATTACGATCATACATGGGAAGGGTGGGGATCCCTTCTCTACCAGATGAAGATAAGGTACTCTTAGAGGGGGATGTATCGATGGAAGAACTCACTGAAGTAGTCAAAAATTCCTCGACTTCTAAAAGTCCAGGTCCAGACGGCTTCACGCCCATTTTTTACAAAACACTGCTCGGCGACTTGCTGCCCCACATGCTCTCCTCCTTCAGTGCCGTTCTGGGAGGAGATCTCTTCCCTCCACAAGCTCTGGAAGCACACATCTGCGTGTTACCTAAGCCAAACAAGGACCCCAGTGAGGCGGCAAGCTACCGACCCATATCACTCATCAATGTGGACGTGAAGCTGTTTGCAAAAATCCTGGCAGATAGATTGTCCTCGAGACTTCCATCCATCATCCACCTCGATCAAGTGGGCTTTGTGAAGGGCCGTGAGGCGAGGGACAACATTCTTAGATCCTGTATGCTCATTGAGAAGGCTAGAATGTGGAAGTCCCCTCTATGTCTGCTTTCCATCGACGCAGAAAAGGCCTTCGACAGGGTCCACTGGGGATTCCTAAAAGAGGCTCTAATCCATGTTGGACTGGGCACCAGATTCATGAACGGGATTTCCTCTCTTTATTCGTGTCCCTCAGCTAGGGTTCGCATAAATGGAGGATTATCAGGAACGTTTCATGTTAAAAATGGAACGAGACAGGGGTGCCCTCTTTCTCCCCTGTTGTACGTGATCGTGATGGAACACCTGGCAAAGGTCATAAGAGACAACTGCGACATTCACGGGCTGGTGGTGGGAGATGTTCATCATAAAACTGCTCTCTTTGCAGACGACGTGCTATTGTACGTTGCTCAGCCTCTTGTGACTTTCCCCTCCTTGCTGCGGGAATTTGAGACGTTCGGTGGACTAAGTAATTTTAAAGTCAATTATTCAAAGACAGAGGCGCTGAATATCTCTCTGCCATCAGCTGAAGCAGCCATTGCTGCGCGAGAATTTCCCTTTCGTTGGAAGGCAGACTCTCTCGTATATCTGGGAGTTAGTCTTCCAGCTGACTTGACCAAACTTTTCCAGTTGAACCACCAAACCTTGTTACAAAAAGTAGGGGCTCTATTGGAGAAATACAGACCCCTAAAATTGTCGTGGCTAGGCAGGATCCATGTCGTGGGAATGGATATTCTCCCGAGATTTCTGTACATCTTCCAGGCTGTCCCAGTGTGGCCAGACGGAGCATTTTTTCGCGCCATCAGGTCAGCGATTTTACGTTTCATTTGGAATGGTAAAAGGGCAAGGGTCAGCCTGAGGAACTTGGTTGCTCCTAAGGAGCAAGGGGGAGCAGGGCTTCCAGATATCCGCAAATATTGTCTGGCAGCCATTTTGGTTCGCCTTATAGACTGGCACTTTAGATCAGACTCCAAGCAGTGGGTACGGGTAGAACAGGAAGGTATTTCAGTCCCTCTCCGCAGCTTACAATGGCTTGCTCGGGAGACTTTGCCATCCCTGGGCCCTTTGCCCAACTTTACAACTGAAACGCTTAAAGCATGGCAGGTAACGAGGAGAGAATTGAAGGAAACTCAATACGACAGTTCTTTGACCCCAATTTTTCATAACCCAGCTTTCCCTCCAGGGATGTCCAACCGGACAATCTTAGGTTGGAATGAAACAGATGACACTAGACTTGGTCAGGTCTTGAGAAGAGGCGAGCTCCCTTCCTTTGAGACGCTCCAATCGGCTACCCCACAAACCAAACTCAAGTGGTGGGAATATTTGCAATTGAGGTCCTATACGAGATCGCTTGCAATTCCAAAGACCCCTACAATGACGCTCTCCACGATGGAAGAGATTTTTGTAGCCGATGGGGCTCCGGTGAAGGGGATCTCGGCGATCTACAGGACATTGTCCAAATCTATAAATGCGATGAACATGGGATACCGGAGGGCATGGGAGGAAGAACTAGGCAAGACAATACCCGATTTGGACTGGGAAAAAAGCTTCACTATGGCTCGCAAAACTGCAAGTTCATGCGATGCCATGGAAAAAAGCCTCAAGTTGCGGTACAGGTGGTATCTCACCCCTGACAAGATACATAGATTTTCTCCGGACATCTCACCACTGTGCTGGAGATGTAGAAGTGAGAGGGGAACTATGTTGCACATATGGTGGAGCTGCCCACTGATTCAGGAATTCTGGGTTAAAATTTTCCGTAACTACAATATGGTAACAGGAAAGAACATGGCGGGCAATCCGGACATGGCCCTGTTGTCTATGCTTCCTGGCTCTTGGAAGGCGCAAAGGAAAGACATCCTCCGTTTTTGCATTGCCGCAGCTCGCAGTGTGATCCCCCGTCATTGGAAGGAACGTGACCCCCCATCCATTTCAGAATGGTACTTGGAAGTGGAAAAGATTCGTAGATACGAGGAACTGTCGGCTGACTCTTCCCAGACCCAACACATATACGTGTCTACCTGGACTGAATGGGTCTTATTTAGAAACGCTCCTAACTTTGGAGAATTTTTTACCTGAACATTCGGGGTCACAATACAATACCATAATACCCCATTCCCTTTGGAGTCACCTTAGGGGAATAATTCACATGTTATATACCCTTAACTAAGTCTCTTTTATCCTACAGCCTTGCCACTCTCTACCCTCTTCCCTCTTCTCTTCCCCATATCTCTCTTTCCTCAACAATTCTACACCACTGGACGAACGTCAAAATATGGTTATATGAACCAATAAACTGGTGGTATATTATAACCAGAAAACGGCATATAATGTCTGGTACAGACAACTCCCTCCAGTAGAATAGAAGGAGGGTATCATACAGTATAAATAAAATGAAAGATGAGAAAACAAAGTAAGTCTCGGGAATACTTGATGATGATTTAATGTGATAGCTGGATTTACATAAGACTGTAACTTTTTTTTTTTCCCCCTTTCAAATTCCATAATGTTACTTTTCTATGTAATCTTTGTTATATACTTGAAAACCTTGAATAAAATTATATTTACCAAAAAAAACACAGATGCAGCAAAAAATCCTTTATTGCAAAGAAAACACAAAGAGAAAATTCCTTTATTGTAATTAAAACACAGTCAACAACTTGCTCTCACCCATTCATTAAGGCAAAACATATTCTTACACGATAATCCACAGCAATGTCACTTGAAGATCTGTAGCACTGCTACATCCTTGTGAGCAGACACATGTCCATTCACTTGGGGCAGCAGCCTCACACTAGCACATGACTGTGCATTGAGAGAGTTTATCTGGGGACTCTGCAGAGCCACGCAAGCTCTGTTCTGAGATGAACTGTCTGGTGTTACCGCTAAGTTCAGAAAGCCAGTTACTAGTCTTGAATACTACTCCCAGTGGGCAGAACTGTCTCCGGACTCTCATCAAGATGGAGCAGAGCTAAGATGGTTTGTTGCGGGTGAACTCATGCTGGCTGTGGATTACCATTAAAGGGTATGTTTTGTGGGTATTAAAGAGGGGAATCAGGGATTTCTGTGTGTTTTATTCCAAATACATGATTTTTCTCTGCGTTGTGTGTGTTTACCACTTAATTATACATTGATAATGGTCGGGTCTAACATAGGCCTAACATTATACATCTAGGGTTTAGTGTCAGCTGGCTAATCTTCAAATGAAATCATCTCCTTATTACCCAGTCTGCCACCAACACCAGAGCAACTGGAAAAGCCGGGTAACTGCCAGTTTGAGAGTGTCTCATGGAGGAGCCAATTCTGGGGCTTCTGCCAGCTGCAGATGTTAGAGTGGGGGCCCAGAACACTTGGGCCTCACTATGCTGAGAATTCCAGCCCAGAGCTGCCTGAGTTACCTTGACAGGTAAGGCGTACACCCATTTTTACAATTATTTATTTATTTTTACAATAATCTGATCTCAGTTTGGTTGCCTTACTGGCAAACAATCACAGAATCTGGCAGAGAAGGTGGGCATGGCTAAGTTTGACTTAAACCAATCAAGGGGGAAGCAGTCAATGTGTTTGACCTACTTATTTGCAAGACTGCTGGGCACCACCGCTGTCCTATGCTCCTAGTTCGAAGCTTTCCTTTACTCATGGGGAGAACGCCGCTCCCTCTCCGCTTACCAACTTCCAAGCTGACACATCAGGCTCCCAGGTGCACTTCCGGGTTATGAGATTCATATCCGGTAGCAATACAAAGATATGGCAGCACTCAACGGGTCCTGAGTGAAGTAAAATCCTTTATTTCATAGCAGTGTGGTAGGCTATACACAGGGGGTGCAGGGGGAAGGATGGGGGTCTACAGAAACGAAGGACCGTTTCACGCCTCCTGTCGGCGCTTCTATGGGTTACAACAATGTTTACTCAGGTCCCAGTGAGTGCTTCCATATCTTTGTATTGCTACCAGTCAATGTGTTTGAGGTTCATGAGTGGGCCTGGAAGCAGAATGACAGCGGTACTGAAGCTTGGTAATAGTCTAGCATGCTAATTCATGTGCCAAAAGAGTGGGCTCCACTGTAAAACAGTTTGACCTGTGTTTAGCAGCTTTTGGGCCCCATTAAAGGTGTTTTCTAGGCCCCTGATATTTGCTTTTGGCTTGATTTGAATGGGGCTTGGAGTTTGGTGAACTGTTTGATGATCTGTTCAGTTAAGATATGCCCATTCAGCAAACACAGCTGAAACCGTACTTCAAAAA
The DNA here is from genome assembly GCA_033576535.1 of Allobates femoralis. Taxonomy (NCBI): domain Eukaryota; kingdom Metazoa; phylum Chordata; class Amphibia; order Anura; family Aromobatidae; genus Allobates; species Allobates femoralis. Next base: position 335,783,019 of record JARQOC010000004.1, on the reverse strand, counting down.
GTTTGCTCATCTCTAGTTGAGAACCTCTGAGCTATACAAATCATTGTGCACTAATAATGAACTTTAACATACAGTGTTGGCCAAAAGTATAGACACCCCTGCAATTCTGTCAGATAATACTCAGTTTCTTCCTGAAAATGATTGCAATCACAAATTCTTTGGTATTAATATCTTCATTTAATTTGTCTTCAATGAAAAAAACACAAAAAGAATTGTCCTAAAGCCAAATTGGATATAGTTCCACACCAAACATAAAAAAGGGGGTGGACAAAAGTATTGGCACTGTTAGAAAAATCATGTGATGCTTCTCTAATTTGTGTAATTAATAGCACCTGTAACTTACCTGTGGCACCTAACAGGTGTTGGCAATAACTAAATCACACTTGCAGCCAGTTGACATGGATTAAAGTTGACTCAACCTCTGTCCTGTGTATACCACATTGAGCATGGAGACAAGAAAGAAGACCAAAGAACTGTCTGAGGACTTGAGAAACCAAATTGTGAGGAAGCATGAGCAATCTCAAGGCTACACGTCCATCTCCAAAGACCTAAATGTTCCTTTGTCTACCGTGCGCAGTGTCATCAAGAAGTTTAAAGCCCAAGGCACTGTGACTAACCTCCTTAGATGTGGACGGAAAAGAAAAATTGAGATTTCAATGCAAGATTGTGCGGATGGTGGATAAAGAACCTTGACTAACATCCAAACAAGTTCAAGCTGCCCTACAGTCTGAGGGTACAACAGTGTCAACCCATACTATCCGTCGGTGTCTGAATGAAAAGGGACTGTATGGTAGGAGACCCAGGAAGACCCCACCTCTAACCGTGAGACATAAAAAAGCCAGGCTGGTGTTTGCCAAAACTTACCTGAGAAAGCCTAAAACGTTTTGGAAGAATGTTCTCTCTTTTTGGGCAAAGGCATCAACATAGAGCTTACAGGAGAAAAAAAGAGGCATTCAAAGAAAAGAACACCGTTCCTACAGTCAAACATGGTGGAGGTTCCCTGATGTTTTGGGGTTGCTTTGCTGCCTCTGGCACTGGACTGCTTGACCATGTGCATGGCATTATGAAGTCTGAAGACTACCAACAAATTTTGCAGCATAATGTAGGGCCCAGTGTGAGAAAGCTGGGTCTCCCTCAGAGGTCATGGGTCTTCCAGCAGGACAATGACCCAAAACAGACTTCAAAAAGCACTAGAAAATGGTTTGAGAGAAAGCACTGGAGACTTCTAAGGTGGCCAGCAATGAGTCCAGACCTGAATCCCATAGAACACCTGTGGAGAGATCTAAAAATGGCAGTTTGGAGAAGGCACTCTTCAAATATCAGGGACCTGGAGCAGTTTGCCAAAGAAGAATGGTCTAAAATTCCACCAGAGCATTGTAAGAAACTCATTGATGGTTACAGGAAGCGGTTGATCGCAGTTATTTTGGCTAAAGGTTGTGCAACCAAGTATTAGGCTGAGGGTGCCAATACTTTTGTCTGGCCCATTTTTGGAGTTTTGCGTGAAATAATCAATGTTTTGCTTTTTGCTTCATTCTCTTTTGTGTTTTTTCATTCAAGACAAATTAAATGAAGATAATAATACCAAAGAATTTGTGATTGCAATCATTTTCAGGAAGAAACTGAGTATTATCTGACAGAATTGCAGGGGTGTCAATACATTTGGCCAACACTGTACATGCTTTTGCATGACATATTCAGAGCAGAAAGATAGAAGGTAGAAGTTTCACAACTTATATTTTTACAAACAGAAATTTTTAAATGTTGTGGCCAAGGACCAACAATTTTTATTTCATAAAATACAGCATAAATATGTGGCACCCCTACGGCTAGGCGCCACAAGGAGTTACTGCCCTTCAAACAGCAGATGTTGTGCCTCCGTGGTTATGGGTTTTGGGTTCCCCCTTAATAGAGTCTGTTTTCACACACACAGGACTAGGCCACCTTAGCATACAGGGACTGATTTTTCAGTAGGTCCAAAAGGGGGTGGAGCCTAGGTTAGACCCGGAGACTTAACAGAGAGAGAGTTTTTGAGTTGAGTCAGCACTGGGAAGGCAGCCAGGAGGACACGCCTGACAAGGCTGCTGCCAGGAGGACACCTGTGTTTAGGAGGGTGACCCAGGACGGAGGGAGGCGATCCAGGACCGGTTGGAGCCGGCTGGAAATGTCTGGGGACTATACCGGCGTAACAGAGCTGAGGCAGTAAGCGGTCTATCCCTCACTGCAAACCGAACGACTACGGGACTGGAATAAGGAAGCCATAGTGCCACAAAGAAGCACCTCCACCTCAGTCCCAAAACAGGTCCAGGACACTATAGGAACAGGCCAAATTCCAGTGGCAGGAGAAGAGACTGGTAAACTCCTGTCTGTACCGGTAAGGAACAAACCTTATCTACCAGTAACAGACAGGGCCGCACCGTCCATTGGACAGTGTGAGCCCTGTCATTCAGGCGGCAGCAGGCAGGGGGAGGCGGCAGTGCAGAAGGTTGCGGCGCCTCATGCACACAGCCTCCCCCTGTCATGGCGCCGGCCGCTCACCGCAGGTAAGCGGCGACCCGGGGAGAGGCACAGAAGGGGCGGCAGCGCTGCCCAGGGTTCAATAGCACCCCCCCTCCCCCAGTACTCACGGCCGCGGCCGGCAATGACTGCCGCGGCTCAGGTGGCAGAAGGGGCGGCAGTGCTGGGCTCCACTAGCACCACCCCCCCCGTAATCGGGTGCCGCGGCTCAGGGGGCGGCAGTGCTGGGCTCCACTAGCACCCCCCCCCCGTAATCGGTGCCGCGGCTCAGGCGGCAGAGGGGCTTGGTGCACCCCTGGTAACAGACTAAAGAGAGTTCTACAAAGGTGGTTAAGCAAGTGAAAGCAAGACTGAGACCCCAAAAGCCAAAAGGAAGGTACACCAACAGACTCTGTAAGGAAACCCAAAACCTGTGGCTACATTCCCTTTGAACCAGACTGTTACTGTGTACTATAACATCTGCCGGTACCAGTAAAGTGAAGTTGGAGTTGAATCGGTCCTTTTTCCCGCCGGCGCCCGGAGGGCCTCAGCATCATCAGAGGGGTAAGAACAACTACTCCCCTCATCCATCATCGCTGCCCTGAGGTAAGCTCCACCTGTGGGGAGCTGTACTACACTTAGCTGCATCCCATCACCTCAGCGGCCAGCCTGCAACGTTGGTATCATCGTTACCAGGATCCACAGGTGGCGTCACGACCTTTCCCTAAATCCCCCTTCCCTCCCCAACAATGAGAGCCAGGGCACGGAACCGGGAAATCGACCACCTGTGATTCCCCGTTTCAGGCACGAACCCATCTCGGTATCTGAGTACCACTCTCTCTGTGCTCATCAAATACATTTTATTGGTCACATTAAGCTTTTAGTATGGCTTTATGCAGAACTTGTCACCATAAAACTGCAATCCAATCTGCAGCCACTATGTTATGGAGCAGAGGAAGCTGAGTAGATTGATACTTAGTTTTGTGAGCAAAGTTCAGTGTAACCTGTAATTTCATAATTTAAACTTTTGCTCTCTCTGGGATTTTATGTCCAGTGGGCGGTCCTATCAGAGACTGACAGCTACCTCTGTATGCACACTTATACAATAAGACTGTCAAGCAATGATAGGGCTGCTCACCAGACCAAAAATACCAGAAAGAGGGGATAATTAAATTAATAAAATACAGGTTATACTGAATCTTTACTCACAATTCTATACAGTGACTATAAAAAGTATTCATAACTTGTGAACCTTTCCCCATATTTTCACAATACAGTCACAAGCTTAAATATAATTTTTATTAGGATTTTATGTGCTATTACATCACTAAGTAGTATCACATAGCCAGAGTCTGCTCCTGCAACTTTTGCTTCTGCCACCATGTTCTCCAGTGTTCATTCCGATGGTGAGGCTGGTGATGTAGTTGTCTAACTTTGTGGATGAGTTGCATGGCTTCCCAGCTGTGATCATCATTAACTCTGACATCAGCCTCTTAGAAAGTAATGCAGCCTATTTGAATACTCTGTTTGTTGCTACTGATTGCAACATATATTCCCTTGTTCACTTATTACTATCCAGCTTAGGCTACTTTCACATAACGATTTGAAGGGAGCCGATGCTGTCCGATATAATTCGGACAGCATCGGCTCCCTTCTGATGCCTGGAATCGGGTGCCAAATAGGCATCCGATTCCGGCATTAAATCGCTCCCTGCAGGGTGAAAAAAAGAAAAAAAAAAAAATGTTATTCTCACCTCTCCACGAGCCCCCGCCGTCTTCCGCCATCTTCTTGGAGGCTCCCGGTGGCTCCCGCAGGCTGCCGGTGTCAGCTGAGGGCTTCCTCTGCTGTTCAGGACCTGCGGTGATGTCACAGTCACGTGACCGCGGGTTCACCATGGTAACCCGCGGTCACATGACTGTGACATCACCGCAGGTCCTATAAGGCAGAGAAAGCCCTCTGCTGACACCGGCAGCCTGCGGGAGCCACCGGGAGCCTCCAAGAAGATGGCGGAAGACGGCGGGGGCTCGTGGAGAGGTGAGAATAACATTTTTTTTTTTTTTTTTTAACCCTTGTGCTCCTAGTTAGGAGCAGTTTTACTGTACTGAGCATGCTCAGTACAGTAAAACGGGGTCCGAGGAGACATCAGATGTTTCCTCGGACCCTTCTCCATAGGGCCCCATGTTATAGGGATCGGACCTAATCGGATGTGCACTAAATGCCATCCGATTTGGTCCGATCCGATTCTGTCAGATTTTATTTTCGGTGCAAAAATCGGAGCAAGCTCCGATTTTTGCACCGATAATAAAATCGGACAGAATCGGATCGGACCAAATCGGATGGCATTTAGTGCACATCCTATTCGGTCCGATGCCCATAGGGCTGCATGGAGGCCAAATTCGGATCCGATGCTGTCCGATTTTGATCGGACAGCATCGGAAATGCAAAATCCGTGATGTGAAAGCAGCCTTATTACTATTGATTTTCCAAATTGACCTCTGCCTGTTTTTGTACTATTCTTCAGCCTAACAATTTTGTACTTTTCTGACCTCTCAGCTTTGACCCAGCTTGGCAATTTTTCTATTCCTGGACTGCAACACATCTATAGGCAGCATCCCCCTGGACCTTGCAGTAAAGCAAGATCCCTATATCTGGATTAAAGGATATCTGGGTATCTTGGGATTCTGCCTCATGGTGCAGTTTTAATTTGTCCAGGATTCCCCTTTTTACCTGTAACTCGGATGGACGTTACATGTAGCATGTATTTGTGAAGTGAAAATTAAATTATATATTTTTCTAAATATTTTAAAAATATGAATATGAAAATTGTGATGTGTATTTGTATTTACCCCCCTGTAGTATTGTAGTTTTATACCCCTTAATAAATCCTTGAGTGAATTTCCTCCAGAAGAAACCCAATTAGTAAATTGAGTCCACCTGTGTGTAATTTAGTCTCAGTATAAATACATCTATTTTATGAAAGTTTCACAGGTTAGTTTGAGAACATTAGGGATTAAACAGCATCATGAAACCAAGGAACACACCAGACAGGTCAGGGATAAAATTGTGGAGAAGAGTAAAGCAGGTTTGGGTTATTTAAAAATAACACAAACTCTGAACATATCATGGAGCACTGTTCATTTAATAATAAAAAAAAATAGAAGGTATATGGCATAACAGCAAACCCACCAAGACATGGCCATCCACCTAAACTGACATTCTAAGAAAGTATGATGACTAATTACAGAAGCATCAAATCGGTACCAGGGACACTCTGGGGGAGCTGCAGAGATTCCCAGCTCAGGTGGGGGAATCTGTCCACAGTACAAATATTATTAGTTTAGTCCACAAATCTGGTGTAAACGGTTGAAGAGCCACAGTGCTAGTCTGTAGTCCCATACACCACACTTCTCCCTTATGTGTTTTTACCCTTAAAAATAAAAGTTGGACATAATAAAGTACTTGGAGAGCCACATACACTGTGTACAGAATTATTAGGCAAGTTGTATTTTAGAGGATTATTTTTATTATTGATCAACAACTATGTTCTCAATCAACCCAATAGACTCATAAATATCAAAGCTTAATATTTTTGGAAGTTGGAGTGTTTTTGTTTTAGATTTGGCTATCTTAGGAGGATATCTGTTTGTGCAGGTAACTATTACTGTGCAGAATTATTAGGCAACTTAATAAAAACCAAATATATTCCCATCTCACTTGTTTATTTTCACCAGGTAAATTAATACAACTTCACAAAATTTAGAAAAAAAACATTTCTGACACGCAGAAACAAAACCCAAAAAATGAGTGACCAATATAGCCACTTTCTTTATGATGACACTCAACAGTCTTCCATCCATAGAATCTGTCAGTTGCTTGATCTATTTATGATCAACATTGCGTGCAGCAGCCACCACAGCCTCCCAGACACTGTTCTGAGAGGTGTACTTTTTTCTCTCCCTGTAGATCTCACATTTTAGGAGGGACCACAGGTACTCTATGGGGTTCAGATCAGGTGAACAAGGGGGCCTTGTCATTATTTTTTCTTCTTTTTAACCTTTACTGGCCAGCCACACTGTGGAGTAGTTGGATGCATGTGATGGAGCATTGTCCTGCATGAAAATCATGTTTTCTTGAACGATACCGACTTCTTCCTGTACCACTGCTTGAAGAAGTTGTCTTCCAGAAACTGGCAGTAGGTCCGGGAGTTAAGCTTCACTCCATCCTCAACCCGAAAAGGTCCCACAAGTTCATCTTTGATGATACCAGGCCATACCAGTACCCCACCTCCACCTTGCTGGCGTCTGAGTCTGAGTGGAGCTCTCTGCCCTTTACTGATCCAGCCTCTGGCCTATCCATCTGGCCCATCAAGAGTCACTTTCATTTCATCAGTCCATAAAACCTTTGAAAAATCAGTCTTAATATATTTCTTGGCCCAGTCTTAACGTTTTATCTTAAGTTTCTTGTTCAAACGTGGTTGTTTTTCAGCCTTCCTTACCTTGGCCATGTCCCTGAGTGTGGCACACCTTGTGCTTTTTGATAATGCAGTAACGTTGCAGCTCTGAAATATGGCAAAACTGGTGGCAAATGGCATCTTGGCAGCTTCACGCTTGATTTTCCTCAATTCATGGGCAGTTATTTTGCACCTTTTTTGCCCAACACGCTTCTTGCGACCCTGTTGGCTATTTGCCATGAAACGCTTGGTTGTTCGGTGATCACGCTTAGAAAGTTTGGCAATTTCAAGACTGCTGCATCCCTCTGCAAGACATCTCACAACTGTGGACTTTTCAGAGCCCGTCAAATCTCTCTTCTGACCCATTTTGCCTAAGGAAAGGCATTTGCCTAATAATTAAGCACACCTTATATAGGGTGTTGATGTCATTACACCATACCCCTCATTACAGAGATGCACATCACCTGATTTACTTAATTGGTAGTTGGCTCTCAAGCCTATACAGCTTGGAGTAGGACAACATGTATAAAAACAATCATGTGATCAAAATACTCATTTGCCTAATAATTCTGCACACAGTGTAGATGAAGGGACTGCAATGCACCTTGGGTGACACATACAGGAGGGCCTCAGAATACCTTTTTTTCCATTATTAAGCAGTGGGACTAATAGGCTAGTAAAGCCTGTGCTCTATGTACAAGGGCAATCAAAAATTTGAAGTAGAGACTCCAATACACCCTGGAAGATGCGTAGGATTTTACTTTCCCCATTATTAAGGAGTGGGACTCCCAGACTGGTAAAGCCTATGCACTATATGCAAGGGCTGGCGAAAATTAGAAAAAGGGACTCAAACACACCCTGGAATGCACATAGAGTAGAGCAAGAAGGAGGCTAGAAAGAAAACATTATGACCGAGGGCATCATGCACACCTTAGAAAACTTTTCTTCTCAGGCTGTGGTCACAGTTTTTTTAGTGCCTTTTAAAAACGCATGCTTTTTTACATGCGTTTTTCATGTCAGCATGAGTTTTTTAAGGTCTCTGATGGCTCCCTGCGTTTTTGGCTGCGTTTTTGAATCTGCACATTAAAATAGTGCTTGTAGTATTTTTTGGAGCGTTTTGAAAAACGCATGCGTTTTTGTAGAAAACGCATGCGTTTTTATAACATGGGTTCCTATGGGAAACGCATGCAAAAACGCATGTACAATTAGTACCTTTTAGTGCCATTCAAAAACGCATGCGTTTCCCATAGGAGCCCATGTTAACAAAACGCATGCGTTTCCGGAAACGCATGCGTTTTTTTAACATGGGCTCCTATGGGAAACGCATGCGTTTTTGAATGGCACTAATTGTACATGCGTTTTTGCATGCGTTTTCCATAAGGCCTCTTATTAAAAAACGCATGCGTTTTTGGATATGCTCCAAAAACGCATGGGACAGTCACACATGCTTTTTGGCTATTAGGGCATGCGTTTTTTAACATGGGGGCCTATGGGTGCGTTTTTTACATGCGTTTTTTAAAACGCAGGTCTCCAAAAATGCATGTGAAAAATGGTACTGTGACCACAGCCTTACCTGGTAGTCCACAAATCTGGCCTACATGGAAGAATGGCAAGAAGGCAAGAATGCAGCTATTTTGGAATGCAAGTCATGAGAAGCCCTATTTGTAATTTACACAAATAAATGTAGGAGACACAGCTAGCTTGTGACAGAGAATTAGAAGAAAGGGTATATTGCCGTGCTGCTGCAGGCCAAAGATCAATAGTAGAGAGTCCAGTAAGTAGATAAAATCATTCATCTACTAACTGGACTCTCGGATATTGATTTTCGGGTGACAGCAATGCGGGATTATACCCTTTCTTCTAATTCTATACACCTTATTACTTTGCGTGGGTCTTTCAGCTGTCTTTCATGTGTTCACAGTGCTTGTGACTCTCACAACCATTTGAAGCGAGCCTCTTCATGTCATATTATTCACTTTAAATAGTAGGATAAGACCCTATTTGTGCTTGTTCTCTTTCCAGAAATATTACTTGTATTTTCTACAGCTAGCATGTGGAAGAAAGTGCTCTGCTCATATGAGACCAAAACAGAACATTTCAGGCTAAATGCAAATGCTATGTGTTGTGGAAAACTAACACTGAACATCAGCCTGAAAACATCAACCCCACCAATAAACATGAGGGTGGCAGAATCATGCTCTGGGGATGCTTTTCTTCAGGAGACAGATAAGATGGGGTTAGCTGATAGGAAGGTGAATGTAGCTAAATACGGTATAATCCTGGATGAAAACCTGTTAGAGGCTGCAAAAGACTTGAGACCAGGGAATAGGTTCACCTTCCAGCAGGACAAAGACCCTAAACATACTGCCATAGCTGCAATGGAATGGTTTAGAATGAAACCATATTCAGATGTTTAAATGGCACAGTCAAAGCACAGACCTTAAAGGGGTTGTCCGGGCTTATGTTTTATTTCATATTTGTATCTAGGCTGCAAAATGTTGACAATCTGCAATATACATTTTGTCAACATTTTGCAGGGTTTCCTAGATATAACACATTTGCGGCTGGCAGGGAATGTCCAGGGGGCGTGATTGTGCATGTAAAATAGGGAGCTGGTCGCGTACACCTACTCTCGCACAATTACGCCCCCTCCCCTATTCCTAGTATGGCCAGCCACCCCCAGGACATACATGCCCGCCCCCTCCCCACTGAATACTATGGAATGCCACCACCCCCATGGCTCCTACTGGCCGCCCCAGCCCCTAACATCACCACCCACCCCCTTCAAAACAGCGGTCCCCAGTGCACTGATACAAGGTGCCAAAACCGCTGCTGTGAAAGCGATTCCGGCACACTGTGTCAGTGCAGCAGGGGACCGGCCGCATGTGTGTGCCGCTCACCCTCCATGTCCTGTGCAGCCGGTGGTCCTCCGCCCTGGTCCCAGTCATGTGCAGCCGGGGTCCACACTCTGCAGCCGTATCTGTGCTGTGTGGAGCGGTGCCCGTCGCCTGATCTCTCCAGATCCTGTCTACAAGGTCTGTCAGTCAGTGTCACGAATTTCACTCCTGTCTATAAGACTGTCAGTCAGTGTCACAAACTTTACACCTGTCTATAAGGCTGTCAGTCAGTGTGACGTTCTTCACTCCTGTCTGCAAGGCTGTGAGACATAGAAAGAAAGAAAGCTTTATCTTGGTCCAAAATATGTTCAAAAAATATATATTTTATTTATTAAAGAAGTGCATAACAAGGATAAAGGATAGAGAGCATATAATAAAAAACCACGTACATATATAGACACTTTTTTACAGGAATTATAGCATACAGACTATTTGCAACAATTTAGACTGGTTTTATAAAGTGCTTGTTATAAATATCAAACTGTAAAAGGAGTTGTGGGTCCCAGTAAATTAAGATATTAATATTCCACCACTCATATCCCTCAAAATACCAATTAACACTACCATTCCCTGAGGAAGGAGTTGGGACTAACTCCGAAACGAGTTGGAAATAAACACTATAATGATGAACACCGCCTGATCTTTCTGGTCTATGTAGCACAGGTCCGTATGCACCGTCCACCCTCTGCAATTTTGAACTACGTTGACTGTTGCGGTGTGGATCCTTGCAGCAGCTATTTATTATCATTTGTCCTGATGCTGGTTGTTTACTACACAACCCCTCCAGGTGAGTGACTAATTAAATTTAGTCCACATTTTTATCAATGATAAGACCCTATTGCGCTTCTCTCTCCCTTTTCTAGTAGTGACACTACCATTCCCTGAGGAAGGAGTTGGGACTAACTCCGAAACGCGTTGGGAATAAACACTATAATGATGAACACCGCCTGATCTTTCTGGTCTATGCAGCGCAGGTCCATATACACCGTCCACTCATTGCAATAGTGTCTTAGGAGATAAGGTATTGGGTGTACTGTAGGCATAGTGTCCCCGTTATATTCTCAGTCTAGCCCTTCTGCTCAGAGTCTCTGGCTCGTCTCCTCATCAAGGACACATCACCAGGTCACCTGTTAGCTCCATGTGTGGTATACAGTCCTTTCCAGACCAAAATGTATTTTATTGGAATTTTATGTGATACATACCAGTGAGTAGCAAGTATTTGTGACATGTAAAGGAAATAATACATGGTTTTCTGAATATTTTAAAAATATAAACAAGAAAATTGTGACATATATATGTATACTGACGAATAAAAAGGTAGCAATGCTTTGAACGTTTGACTTTCAAGCTCCATATCTCACCATTCACTAGAGCTTTGAGCGTGAGGCTACCTTCATTTTATAGACAATCACCATGGCTATCTCATACATATATTTGACTTACAATTATTTGGGACATGTATAGTCATACAGATTCTTTTTATGCCGTGTCACTGTTACTGTTCTGCTCCTAAAATCGAAAACCGCTAACTTCATTTTTTTTCGCGGCCACAACAACCGCAAGTGACTGTTCACAGCAATACCTCACTTGCCGCACTTGCCTCAAGCCCCATACGGAATGCATGGGGCTTGCCGCAAGTGTACCGCAAATGCAGCAGTTAGGCGGTAAATGCGGCACATGCTGTTTTCCGGATATGGACAGAAACGCTAGTGTGTAAGGCCACTTATATATGTAAGATACTCACATAAATCTCAGCATTGAGACCACCATCGATCCTGGTAAAGTCTCCTATGCCTTTGGCTGTGAAACCATCCCCTATCATAAGACTTCTTCAATCCAATTTGACAGTTCCTTCAATTTCTTGATACATAAGTCCCCTTTTCCCTTGAATTTTCCAGACCTATTTACACTGATCAGAGCCTATTGTTTTTACTTTCATCTCATCACTCCAAATTCACCATTTCCAATCTTCTAATATCCACTTTTTGTATGTTTTCCAAATTTAAGCCGATGCTTCATATGATGATACTGAAGTCAAGGCTTCTTCAGACAACCATTCAAGACTTTTGTAACGTGCGATGCATGATGCTTGCATGTACATCTGTGATCTCACTATTACCAAGCATATGAGCCCCCTCCATATGAGCTTTTGAATGGATGGACAGACTTCATTTTGTATTATTCTAACTGTCATGGCACTCAAGTAATGCAGTTTGGTAATCTTCTTGGCAGAGAGACTGCTATTAATGAGCTGGATCATGTTGTTTCTCTTTTATTATGAAATCCTCTCCATGACTGCTCATCAATTTAAACTTTCTGCTTGGGAATCAACCCGATGACAAAATTAATTATTAGGAATGTGACAACAGGTTGTAAGTTGTAATATACAAATAGTATAGTGTATATATACACTGCCCCAAAAAATAAAGGGAACATAATGTAACTCCAAGTCAATCACACTTCTGTGAGATCAAACTGTCCAGTTATGAAGCAACACTGATTTTGAATCAATTTCTCCTGCTCTGGTGCAAATGGACAGACAACATGTAGAAATGATAGGCAACTAGCAGGACACCCCCTATAAAGGAGTGGTTCCGAAGGTGGTGACTACACACCATTCCTCTGTTCTCATCCTTTTTGGCTGTTGTTTTGGTCACTTTTGCATTTTCTAATTGCTCTCACCCCTACAGGTACCATGACAGTGACAGTGTCCACAACCCAGAGAAGACGCTCAGGTAGTGCAGCTCATCAAGGATGGTACATCAATGTGTGCTGTGGCAAGAAGGTTAGCTATGTCTGTCACCACAGTTTCTATAGAGCATGGAGGAGATACCAGAAGACAGACCAGTACACAACGAGATGAGGAGAGGTCCATAGAAGGACAATAACCCAGCAGCAGGACCGCTACTTCCTCCTTTGTGCAAGGAGGAACAGGAAGATCAATGCCCAGAAGGAACCCAGGGCCCACTGCACCTGTATGTGGTCTCACAATGGGTCTGAGGATCTCTTCCCAGTACCTAATGTCAGTCAGGGTACTGCTAGCTAGCATATGATGGGCTGTGCAGCCCTCCAAAGAAATGCCTCCCTACACCATTACTGACCCACTGCCAAACCAGTCATGATGAAAGATGTTGCAGGAGCAGAACATACTTCATTGCATCAGTGTGAACCTGCTTTCATCCGCACAGGGCGCCAAGGTTAAATCTGCCAATCTTGTTGTTTTCTGGCAAATGTTAATCACCCTACAAAATTTTGGGCTGTAAGCACAACACCCACTTATGGATGTCAGACCTTCATACCACCATCATGGAGTCTGTTTCTAACAGTTTGAGCAGACACATGAATGTTAGTCATCTACTGGAGGTCATTTTGCATGGCTCTGGCACTGCTCCTCCTGTTCCAACTTGGACAAAGGAGGAGGTAGTGGTCCTGCTGCTGGGTTTTTGCCCTTCTACGGCCCCCTCCATGTCACCTGTGGTACTTGCCTGTCTTCTGATATCTTCTACATCCTTTGGACACTGTGCTTACATATACAGTTAATCTTCTTGCCACAGCATACATTGATGTGCCATCCTGGATGAGCAACTTAGGTGGGTTGTAGACATCGCCTCATGCTATCTCTAGTGGTGTGAGTAATTATAATATACAAAAGTGACCAAAACAAGAGCCAAAAAGGATGAGAACAGAGAAATGATCTGTGGTCACCACCTGCAGAACCACTCCTTTATATGGGGTGTCATGCTAATTTGCTATCATTTCTACATATTGCTTGTCCCATTTGCACAACATCAGGAGAAATTGACTCACAATCAGTGTTGCTTCATAACTGGACAGGTTGATTTCACTGAAGTGTGTTTGACTTGCATTGTGTTGTTTAAGTGTTCCCTTTTTTTTTTAAGCAATGCATATTAGTAAACTTTACTAGAACAGCCTTCAGTAAGTCGTGGGTGGAAATAAATTCTCAAAAGATCAAAGTCAAAATAGAAGTTGTAATGGTAAAAAGTAAATATGAATGAGGCAGCATTCCAATAGCTCATATGAAAAATAGATTTATTCACAAGTATCATTTTTAATCTGATCCATTGGAGTTCTGCCCTTGTCCTACTATCTATCTATCTATCTATCTATCTATCTATCTATCTATCTATCTATCTATCTATATCTGTCTATCTAATGTATCTATTTATCTATCCATCTTTCTATATCTATAATCTATCTATACTGTTAATATACTTCCTATCGTTTGTTTGCTCCAGACTCACCAGATCTAAAATCCCTTTAATTAGTGTACAATCCTCCTCACATTGTCTATTCTTTTGTAGTGTTTGGAGGAGTTTATTGGCAATTAGAGGAGAGCTGTAGGAAAGCAAGCTGTAATTATTGTGGAAATCCAATAATGCTTTTGGGTCTCAATCCTCTAGGCACAATAATCTTAAAAAAATTGGAAATGCTCTGTATCCCAACGTGGTCTTAAAACATGTATCGCAATATGTATTCCAATATCCCCAAATGACTTTACACAGTGTATTCCAATATAGATCTGCTTCAAGGTTTATGAGAAAACACAAAAACCAACATTGAACTCCAGCCTTAGTAGTGATGATAAAATAAGGATTTGTGGCTCTGGCCTCTTTCTTAATATACCAGTGAAAGAAAATGCTGCAGACATGGTGACCGAATAATACAATGGAATTAAAGCTAGGAGATAAAATGTAGCCTCTTTAATGGGTTGTCTTATGAAGCCAGTGCACAGTGGTTCATATCAGATAACCTTAGCCAAAGCATTTAGTTCAGGCATAAAAACCACAGAAACAAGTATAATAGGCACATTTATAAACTCTAGGCATGGCACTCTATATTATCTAGATAATGGGTTTTTTTTTTGCATTTTGTTTATCTCACATTTATGACCTCATTAAAATAATGTGCTATTTCTAATATCTGTTCATTTAGACTAATCAGTGTACAAACTTATTTTACACATCTTAAACGAGCCTTTGAATGTGAAATTCTTCTCTCAGCAATATTTCCTTTTCACAGTGCTAGCTATTGTTCAGACCTTACTATTCATCCCAAGCCAGATGCTCTTTGCTATTGCAGCTTCACAATGTGGCACAGAATGAATGATATTGTTCTTAGGTTTCCACCTTTGCAGGGTTATCATTGGTCCATTTTACTGGCAGTACTTTATCTTTCATACCAGCCAAAATCTCATTTTAATAGTAGTTTTGGAGTCTTTCTAAAGATTCTAAAAGGCCCAGTTCACATCTGTACTATGTTAATAGTTAATTCATTTTAGAATTGATTATCCATCAATGTGTCTTAAGACAATAATGTACCCAGCAGAAACATTTCTAACAAGAAAAAAAAAAACTACCATTTTAATAGCGTCATCAATCTCTCATATATTATTGTGCTCATAAAAAATGTTAATTTTAAATCACTCTGTTCATTATGTTCACGATGAGTAATTAGATGGTATGATGTAAAAACAAAAATTGTTGCAATCATTAGAGGAGGAAAGATTCCTATATTATAGTCATAAAATTTAATATAAAAAATCCAACACCCCTAAAACATGGTGAATTAATAATTTCCTCTAGAGAAAGCCTTGTATCGTTGACTACGTCAAAATGAAGATATTGCATGTTTATGTGTCCCTGATGTCAAGAAAAGCAATTAAATCTATTTATAATTTACTGCAACCTTTAACAAAGTGGCAACTCATATTGAACACTATTAAACTTTGTCACCAATGACCACTAAAAATATATTGTATGGGCTTTTAGAAACTTCCGAATCTCATGTTGAGTGTCTTGACTGTAATCTATTCTGCAGGGGCAGTGATATGAATTCTGATGGATCCATATTTTTTCTACATATGGGCACTGCATGGGTAGTTGGCATCTTGAGTTAACATTTAAAACTCAACATAGGTCACATATGTAAATTATGCTTTTAAAATACATATGAATTAAATAAAATATATGCATATTGGTTTCAGCATACATGAGTACAACCCCAATACTTTTGGAATCAATATTTTCTTTGGGATAACATACTACAAAATACTCCCACAAATATGGGCCATTGATTGCAAACAAGAGTTGATATTTTGCAAGCATAAAATAGTAATATTTCTAACAAATTAATTAATGATCATGTTGCAAAAATGAGTAAACCTCAATGAAAGTCATAGGAGCAAAGCAGAAGTATAGACTACAATATTATAATGAACAGGTATTCAACCACAGGTAAGGTTAACTAGTCATTAAACATGTGTCTAGCAGAAAGCTGAATATAAAACGGCATTACTTAGCAAAGAAAACTCTTTTCCATTTCATGCTGTCAGCAATGGCACCACATGGAAGGGAAATGTCTCAAGGCATGAGAAAGAAAATAATTTATTTACACAAGAAATGTGAAGGCTACAAGAAGATCAGAAAAGCTTTACAAGGCAAAATACTATATAAAAATAAGGTCTAAAATTCGCCATGGTCCATGCTTAAAAATATGATTCTGGAGTGATGGGACCCAGACAATTGTTTTTTTGAATGTACGGCTTTAAAGTTGTATGATGTTGCAGGAGCTGGCTGGCCCCGGGAGCAGGGGGGCAGATAGTTTTGAGGCCGCCTGGCCATCTGTCATGTTGGTTTGGGAGGCCGCTCTGCCCATGAAGCTCACTGCTCATGGGCCACTGCTGTATACTTACCCCCCAGGCCAAAATTTGCCAGCCAACCCCTGGTGAGGAGCACAAAGAAAAATGCATGGTTCCTACAGTGAAACATGGTGGTGGCAGTGTCCTTATGTGGGGCTGTATGAGTGCTGATTGTGTATATATATCATGAATTTACAGTTGTACTGATTTATATTGAAATAAAATATGTTATCATCCCTCTTTGTCCTTTTTAAAAGTGCTTTTTGCCTTCAATGGTTGCATTTCTGAAGAAAAAAAGGGTGAAAGTGATTGAGAGACCAAGTATACTTCCTTGAACTGAACTTAAGTAAACACGTATGGACAATTCTGAAGACAAAAGCTGAGCATCACTCTCTATACAGCATCCAAACTCTAGCAGAGGTCATTCTTGAAGAATATAAAAAGATGTTTCAGTATGTTGCCAACTTGTTCATACTGTGGTCAGTATGCCTGGTGTGGTCCTTAAAATTCATAGCTGTCATCCAAAATACTAAATGCATTTGCTTTTAATATAGGGTGCTTTCATTTTGTATCAGCTAATTTGGGAAAAATGTAAGATTTTGTAAAGCAGCATATCATTAATTGTATGAAATCATAATTCTATTAAACACATTCTTGTCAAAATTTGCAATTGTTTAGTGAGGTATTGATTAAAATCCTAATTTTAAAGGGGGCATAAAGATAGGCATATAAATATATATATATATATATATATATATATATATATATATATATATATATATATATATATATATATATATATACTATGCAGAAAGTAGGAGCAGCAAGGTATGCTGGATGCCTTGGGTGCAGAGCGACCTTCACAGCCCTCAATGTGTCTCCATATACCAAACAAATGTCGCAGCACTCCTTTTAGCTAAAAGGAGTACTGCGACATTTGTTTGGTATATATATATATATATATATATATATATATATATATATATATATATATAGTGTTTTATCAGTTCTTGGTGTCGTTTTCCTTTTTCTTCCACATTACTATTTTCGTTTTGGAGAATACAATCCAGTTTCATTGTGTACAGCGAATTGTTCTTGAAACGGTAGATTTTCCAATACCAACAGTGGAAGCAATTTCTCTAACAGTCAGAATTGTATATTCATTAAGAGTAATAATTCTAAACCTCTTCTGTGGAGTAACATCCATTTTTACAGGCACGAATCACACTGAGAGAAAAAGTACACTAAACCACTCCTCAAAGAAACAAGCTCTCAACTGAAGCTGAGGGGGCAGCTAGCTGTTATTTTCTGAATCAATGACTGGTAACCCCAACTTACGATTTTACTTAAAAAATACTTTGTCCCAATTAATTTGCACACCACAGTATGTATATATATATACTAGCTGTGAGCCCGATGCAAATGCATCGGGTGTCTAGAATATTTTAAATTTTTTTTTAACATTTTCAAATAATATCCATATAAAGTATAGGGGGACTTGCGGCAGGTGCGGCAAGTGCAGTTTTGCACTTGCGGCAGGTGCGGCCGCGAAATAAACCACGGCTGACCGCGGTTTTTTTCGCGGCCGCACCTGCCGCAAGTGCAAAACCGCACTTGCCGCAAGTCCCCTATACTTTCTATGGGGATTACCGCAACCGCGCCGCAAGTGCAGCGGTTATGCGGCAATCGCGGCAGATGCGTTTTTTTTTCACCGCATCTGCCGCGATTTTGGCGGACATATGGTACGCGGACATATGGGGGGGTGTGTGGTGACAGCGGGGGGGGGGGGGGGTGGGTGGGTTGTGGACATCGGGGAGTGTGGTTACAGGAGAGGCTCCGGAGCACTGTGTCAGCATGTGCTGACAGCAGCGTCTCCGGAGCGGGATCGGAGCAGGGGTGTGCGGACATATGGGGGGGGTGAGGACATATGGGGGGTGTGTGGTGACAGGGGTTGGGGGTGTGTGCTGACAGCGGCGAGGAGTCGCACGTGGTGACGTCACAGAGTGACAAAGGCACGGTCTTTTGCGGGGTCCGACATGGAAGTGCCTACGGCAATTATATAGTAGATAGAATACATACAGCAGTACCGGTGTGCAGCGGTGCCAGTGTGCAGCAGTGCGGGAGTCCAGGAAGAGACAGCAGGTGGGTGCAGTCAGGGGGGCTGGGGGACAGTGGCCGGGTGCGTTCAGGAGCAAGCCGGGGAACAGCGGGCAGAAGGGGGCTGGTGGAATAACAGCCATGTGTGGGCAGGAGGAGGCTGAGGAAGAGCGGCCAGGTGCGTGCAGGAGGGGGCCGGGGGACAGTGGCCGGATGCGGGCAGGAGGGAGGCAGGGAGACAGCGATCGGGTGCGGCAGGAGGGGGTCAGGGGGACAGCGGCCATGTGCGGGCAGGAGGGGTCCGGGGAACAGCGGGCAGAAGGGGGCAGGGGAACAACGGCCATGTGTGGGCAGGAGGTGGCCAAGAAAGAGCGGCCGGGTGCGTGCAGGAGGGGGTCGGGGAACAGCGGCCGGGTGCGGGCAGTAGGGGCGGGGGGGCCTTCCTGGCCGCACCCACCCGCTGTCCCCCGGCCCTCTCCTGCCCGCAGCACTGTGCTTAGCAGAGTTTACAGCAACTCAGTGGTTAGCAGACTTTATGCGGCTCAGTGGTTAGCAGAGTATACGGCGGCTGAGTGGTTAGCAGAGTATACAGGGTCTCAGTGGTTAGCACAGTATACACTGGCTCAATAGTTAGCACTGTAAACAGCCTCAGTGGTTAGCACTCTATGGTGGCTCAAGGGTTGGCACTGTATATGGTGGCTCAATAATTAGAGCAGTAATGTGACTCATTGATTAGCACTGTATACGGTGACTCAGTGGTTAGCACTGTATATGGTGGCTCAGTGGTTGGCACTGTATATGATGGCTCAATAATTAGAGCAGTAATGTGACTCAGTGGTTAGCACTGTATACGGTGACTCGGTGATTAGCACTGTATGGTGCCTCAGTGGTTGGCACTGTATATGGTGGCTCAGTGGTTAGCACTGTATGCTGGCTCAGTGGTTAGCACTGTACAGTGGCTCAGTGGTTAGCACTGTATATGGTGGCTCAGTGGTTAGCACTGTACGGTGGCTCAGTGGTTAGCACTGTATGGTGGCTCAATGTTTAGCACTGCACGGTGGCTCAGTAGTTAGGACAGTATGGTGGCTCAGTGGTTAGCATTGTACGGTGGCTTAGTGGTTAGCACAGTATGGTGGTTCAGTGGTTAGCACTGTATAAGGTGGCTGAGTGATTAGCACTGTATGGCGGCTGAGTGTTTAAGACTGTATACGGTGAGTCAGTGGTTAGCACTGTACGGTGGCTCAGTGGTTAGCACTGTACGGTGGCTCAGTGGTTAGCACTGTACGGTGGCTCAGTGGTTAGCACTGTACGGTGGCTCAGTGGTTAGCACTGTACGGTGGCTCAGTGGTTAGCACTGTACGGTGGCTCAGTGGTTAGCACTATACGGTGGCTCAGTGGTTAGCACTGTACGGTGGCTCAGTGGTCAGCACTGTACGGTGGCTCAGTGGTCAGCACTGTACGGTGGCTCAGTGGTCAGCACTGCACGGTGGCTCAGTGGTCAGCACTGCACGGTGGCTCAGTGGTCAGCACTGTACGGTGGCTCAGTGGTCAGCGGAGGACGGAGGGCAGAGTGGTCAGCGGAGGACGGAGGGCAGAGTTTATCAGCGGAGGACGGAAGGCAGAGTGGTCAGCAGAGAACGGGGGGGCAGAGTGGTCAGCGTAGGCCCAAGGGGAGGGCAGAGTGGTCAGCGAAGGTCGGGGGGCAGAGTGGTCAGCGGAGGGTGGGGGGGCAGAGTGGTCAGTGGAGGGAAGGGGGGGCAGAGTGGTCAGTGGAGGGAAGGGGGGGCAGAGTGGTCAGTGGAGGGAAGGGGGGGCAGAGTGGTCAGCGGCGGCCAGGGGGGCAAAGTGGTCAGCGGAGATCAAGGGGGACAGAGTGATCAGCAGAGGCAGGGGGGAGGGGCAGAGTGGTCAGCAGAGGCCGGGGGGCAGAGTGGTCAGTGGAGGCCGGGGGGGGGCAGAGTGGCGGCGAAATACTTACTTCCATCGCCATCTTGCATGTCGCCACTGTGAACAGGGCGAAACCAAGATGGCGGCCGGGAACTCTCATGATACTTCCCGGCCGCCATCTTGGTTTCAATCTGTACGTGGCGGCGACATAGAAGAGAGCGGGCGGAAGACGGAGGCGGGTGCGTTCTGGTGGTAAGTATGACGGGGCACAGGAGCACAGTGGCACAGGCTCCGGAGCACTGTGTCAGCATGTGCTGACAGCAGCTGCTCCGGAGCGGGGGCACAGGAACACAGGCTCCGGAGCACTGTGTCAGCATGTGCTGACAGCAGCTGCTCCGGAGCGGGGGCACACGGGCACACGGGCACAGGCTCCGGAGCACCAGCAGCTGCTCCGGAGCGGGGGCACAGGGCCACAGGGGCACAGGCTCCGGAGCACCAGCAGCTGCTCCGGAGCGGGGGCACAGGGCCACAGGGGCACAGGCTCCGGAGCACTGTGTCAGCATGTGCTGACAGCAGCTGCTCCGGAGCAGGATGACAGCGGCGACGGCTCGCAATGCCCGCTACGCGGGCAATGCCTCGCACGGCGTGGTGACGTCACAGTGTGACATAGCCACGACGTGCCGGGGGCCGACACAAAACGTGCTACGGCAATTATATAGTAGAGATATATATATATATATATATATATATATATATATATATATCTACTATATAATTGCCGTAGCACGTTTTGTGTCGGACCCCGGCACGCCGTGGATATGTCACACTGTGACGTCACCACGCCGTGCGAGGCATTGCCCGCGTAGCGGGCATTGCGACCCCTCGCCGCTGTCATCCCGCTCCGGAGCAGCTGCTGTCAGCACATGCTGACACAGTGCTCCGGAGCCTGTGCCCCTGTGGCCCTGTGCCCCCGCTCCGGAGCAGCTGCTGGTGCTCCGGAGCCTGTGCCCGTGGGGCGGGTGTAGTGACGGTGCCGGCTCCTCTCTGTCCCTCCCCCTCCCTTCTGGGCCGCGGAAGTCCAGTGTGACAGACAGACGTGGCGGCGCCCGGTTCGAGCTGGTGGCGGCCCCGGGGTGTGATGAGGAGAGGCCCCGTCCTGCCGCGGGCTCGGGCCGCCCCTCTGCTCTGTAAGCGGGATGCACAGGCCGGCCTGGCTGCACGGTGCGCGGCTGCTGAGCCTGATGGGCCGGAGGCCGGAACTGCTGTGCGGGGCCATAGCGCTGAGCTGCGCCCTGATCGTGGCGCTTAGGTTCACCTGCAGGTAAGAGCCGCCCCGTGTGTGTACTGTGTGTGTGGGTGTGTGTGTGCTGTGTGTGTACTGTATGTGTACTGTGTGTGTGCTGTGTGTGTACTGTGTGTGTGCTGTGTGTGTACTGTATGTGTGCTGTGTGTGTGCTGTGTGTGTACTGTGTGTGCTGTGTGTACTGTGTGTGTACTGTGTGTGTGTACTGTGTGTGTGTACTGTGTGTGTGTACTGTGTGTGTGCTCATAGACTGTACTGTGTGTGTGTGTGTGTGTGTGTGTGTGTATATATATATATATATAATATATGTGCTCAGACTGTACTGTGTGTGTATATATGTGCTCAGACTGTACTGTGTGCATGTGCTCATAGACTGTACTGTGTTTGTATGTGCTCATAGACTGTACTGTGTGTATATGTGTGTGCTCATAGACTGTACTGTGTGTGTATACTATTGTGTGTACTGTGTGCTCATAGACTGTACTTTACTGTGTGTGTGTGTGTGTATATATATATATATATATATATATATATATATATATATATATATATATATATATATTATCTCTACTATATAATTGCCGTAGCACGTTTTGTGTCGGCCCCCGGCACGTCGTGGCTATGTCACACTGTGACGTCACCACGCCGTGCGAGGCATTGCCCGCGTAGCGGGCATTGCGAGCCGTCGCCGCTGTCATCCTGCTCCGGAGCAGCTGCTGTCAGCACATGCTGACACAGTGCTCCGGAGCCTGTGCCCCTGTGGCCCTGTGCCCCCGCTCCGGAGCAGCTGCTGGTGCTCCGGAGCCTGTGCCCCTGTGGCCCTGTGCCCCCGCTCCGGAGCAGCTGCTGGTGCTCCGGAGCCTGTGCCCGTGTGCCCGTGTGCCCCCGCTCCGGAGCAGCTGCTGTCAGCACATGCTGACACAGTGCTCCGGAGCCTGTGTTCCTGTGCCCCCGCTCCGGAGCAGCTGCTGTCAGCACATGCTGACACAGTGCTCCGGAGCCTGTGCCACTGTGCTCCTGTGCCCCGTCATACTTACCACCAGAACGCACCCGCCTCCGTCTTCCGCCCGCTCTCTTCTATGTCGCCGCCACGTACAGATTGAAACCAAGATGGCGGCCGGGAAGTATCATGAGAGTTCCCGGCCGCCATCTTGGTTTCGCCCTGTTCACAGTGGCGACATGCAAGATGGCGATGGAAGTAAGTATTTCGCCGCCACTCTGCCCCCCCCGGCCTCCACTGACCACTCTGCCCCCCGGCCTCTGCTGACCACTCTGCCCCTCCCCCCTGCCTCTGCTGATCACTCTGTCCCCCTTGATCTCCGCTGACCACTTTGCCCCCCTGGCCACCGCTGACCACTCTGCCCCCCCTTCCCTCCACTGACCACTCTGCCCCCCCTTCCCTCCACTGACCACTCTGCCCCCCCTTCCCTCCACTGACCACTCTGCCCCCCCACCCTCCGCTGACCACTCTGCCCCCCGACCTTCGCTGACCACTCTGCCCTCCCCTTGGGCCTACGCTGACCACTCTGCCCCCCCGTTCTCTGCTGACCACTCTGCCTTCCGTCCTCCGCTGATAAACTCTGCCCTCCGTCCTCCGCTGACCACTCTGCCCTCCGTCCTCCGCTGACCACTGAGCCACCGTACAGTGCTGACCACTGAGCCACCGTGCAGTGCTGACCACTGAGCCACCGTGCAGTGCTGACCACTGAGCCACCGTACAGTGCTGACCACTGAGCCACCGTACAGTGCTGACCACTGAGCCACCGTACAGTGCTAACCACTGAGCCACCGTATAGTGCTAACCACTGAGCCACCGTACAGTGCTAACCACTGAGCCACCGTACAGTGCTAACCACTGAGCCACCGTACAGTGCTAACCACTGAGCCACCGTACAGTGCTAACCACTGAGCCACCGTACAGTGCTAACCACTGAGCCACCGTACAGTGCTAACCACTGACTCACCGTATACAGTCTTAAACACTCAGCCGCCATACAGTGCTAACCACTGAACCACCATACTGTGCTAACCACTAAGCCACCGTACAATGCTAACCACTGAGCCACCATACTGTCCTAACTACTGAGCCACCGTGCAGTGCTAAACATTGAGCCACCATACAGTGCTAACCACTGAGCCACCGTACAGTGCTAACCACTGAGCCACCATATACAGTGCTAACCACTGAGCCACTGTACAGTGCTAACCACTGAGCCAGCATACAGTGCTAACCACTGAGCCACCATATACAGTGCCAACCACTGAGGCACCATACAGTGCTAATCACCGAGTCACCGTATACAGTGCTAACCACTGAGTCACATTACTGCTCTAATTATTGAGCCATCATATACAGTGCCAACCACTGAGCCACCATATACAGTGCTAACCACTGAGTCACCGTATACAGTGCTAATCAATGAGTCACATTACTGCTCTAATTATTGAGCCACCATATACAGTGCCAACCCTTGAGCCACCATAGAGTGCTAACCACTGAGGCTGTTTACAGTGCTAACTATTGAGCCAGTGTATACTGTGCTAACCACTGAGACCCTGTATACTCTGCTAACCACTCAGCCGCCGTATACTCTGCTAACCACTGAGCCGCATAAAGTCTGCTAACCACTGAGTTGCTGTAAACTCTGCTAAGCACAGTGCTGCGGGCAGGAGAGGGCCGGGGGACAGCGGGTGGGTGCGGCCAGGAAGGCCCCCCCGCCCCTACTGCCCGCACCCGGCCGCTGTTCCCCGACCCCCTCCTGCACGCACCCGGCCGCTCTTTCTTGGCCACCTCCTGCCCACACATGGCCGTTGTTCCCCTGCCCCCTTCTGCCCGCTGTTCCCCGGACCCCTCCTGCCCGCACATGGCCGCTGTCCCCCTGACCCCCTCCTGCCGCACCCGATCGCTGTCTCCCTGCCTCCCTCCTGCCCGCATCCGGCCACTGTCCCCCGGCCCCCTCCTGCACGCACCTGGCCGCTCTTCCTCAGCCTCCTCCTGCCCACACATGGCTGTTATTCCACCAGCCCCCTTCTGCCCGCTGTTCCCCGGCTTGCTCCTGAACGCACCCGGCCACTGTCCCCCAGCCCCCCTGACTGCACCCACCTGCTGTCTCTTCCTGGACTCCCGCACTGCTGCACACTGGCACCGCTGCACACCGGTACTGCTGTATGTATTCTATCTACTATATAATTGCCGTAGGCACTTCCATGTCGGACCCCGCAAAAGACCGTGCCTTTGTCACTCTGTGACGTCACCACGTGCGACTCCTCGCCGCTGTCAGCACACACCCCCAACCCCTGTCACCACACACCCCCCATATGTCCTCACCCCCCCCATATGTCCGCACACCCCTGCTCCGATCCCGCTCCGGAGACGCTGCTGTCAGCACATGCTGACACAGTGCTCCGGAGCCTCTCCTGTAACCACACTCCCCGATGTCCACACAACCACCCCCCCCCCCCCCCCCGCTGTCACCACACCCCCCCCCATATGTCCGCGTACCATATGTCCGCCAAAATCGCGGCAGATGCGGTGAAAAAAAACGCATCTGCCGCGATTGCCGCATAACCGCTGCACTTGCGGCGCGGTTGCGGTAATCCCCATAGAAAGTATAGGGGGACTTGCGGCAAGTGCGGTTTTGCACTTGCGGCAGGTGCGGCCGCGAAAAAAAACCGCGGTCAGCCGTGGTTTATTTCGCGGCCGCACCTGCCGCAAGTGCAAAACTGCACTTGCCGCACCTGCCGCAAGTCCCCCTATACTTTATATGGATATTATTTGAAAATGTTAAAAAAAATTTTAAAATATTCTAGACACCCGATGCATTTGCATCGGGCTCACAGCTAGTATATATATATATATATATATATATACACACACACACACACAGTAAAGTACAGTCTATGAGCACACAGTACACACAATAGTATACACACACAGTACAGTCTATGAGCACACACATATACACACAGTACAGTCTATGAGCACATACAAACACAGTACAGTCTATGAGCACATGCACACAGTACAGTCTGAGCACATATATACACACACAGTACAGTCTGAGCACATATATTATATATATATATATATACACACACACACACACACACACACACACAGTACAGTCTATGAGCACACACACAGTACACACACACAGTACACACACACAGTACACACACACAGTACACACACAGTACACACAGCACACACAGTACACACACAGCACACACACAGCACACATACAGTACACACACAGCACACACACAGTACACACACAGCACACACACAGTACACATACAGTACACACACAGCACACACACAGCACACACACAGTACACACACGGGGCGGCTCTTACCTGCAGGTGAACCTAAGCGCCACGATCAGGGCGCAGCTCAGCGCTATGGCCCCGCACAGCAGTTCCGGCCTCCGGCCCATCAGGCTCAGCAGCCGCGCACCGTGCAGCCAGGCCGGCCTGTGCATCCCGCTTACAGAGCAGAGGGGCGGCCCGAGCCCGCGGCAGGACGGGGCCTCTCCTCATCACACCCCGGGGCCGCCACCAGCTCGAACCGGGCGCCGCCACGTCTGTCTGTCACACTGGACTTCCGCGGCCCAGAAGGGAGGGGGAGGGACAGAGAGGAGCCGGCACCGTCACTACACCCGCCCCACGGGCACAGGCTCCGGAGCACCAGCAGCTGCTCCGGAGCGGGGGCACAGGGCCACAGGGGCACAGGCTCCGGAGCACTGTGTCAGCATGTGCTGACAGCAGCTGCTCCGGAGCGGGATGACAGCGGCGAGGGGTCGCAATGCCCGCTACGCGGGCAATGCCTCGCACGGCGTGGTGACGTCACAGTGTGACATATCCACGGCGTGCCGGGGTCCGACACAAAACGTGCTACGGCAATTATATAGTAGATATATATATATTTCCCAAAAATCAGGCAGCACTCCAAAATTCAGTCAACCAGGACGGCTTTAATGTAGCCCCTCGTGGCGCAATGTTTCGACCTCTATGAGATCTTTCTCAAGCTTGAGAAAGATCTCATAGAGGTTGAAATGTTGCGCCACGAGGGGCTACATTAACGCCGTCCTGGTTGACTGAACTTTGGAGTGCTGCCTGATTTTTGGGAAGTATATTAATATGCAAGTGGACATTGCGTGTTACAGGAGTGTTTGCACCCGACACCTATAAGAAAGTTTGAGCTGTTTCCTATCTTTGTTGTTTATGTATATATATATATATATATATATATATATTTATTTCATTTGAAGAAAAGAAGCAGACGGCACTCACCATTTGTAATTGCAGCAAGATCTCCTTTATTAGAGTTCAGTCAGACGGACATCTTTAATCCATGATGAGGTGCGGGGACATGCCCCCCATATGACACGCCCCCCAGGGCCATGGATACTCAGACCTGGGATACAGTACTGCTGGGGAGTCACAGGATCAAGACCCGCTTCCGTAACCCTGGCGGTGTCAATGAAATTTCAGAAGTTAAGGTTTTGGGGTTTGAAGTCGTGACACCACCCATGATGTTCGGCTATTGATGGCCAACGCTGTGGTATGGGACCTCTGGGGATGATGGAATTGCAGCTAAGGCGGTATCACTCCCCATGGATGGAGCGGTTCCCCATGGCAACCGGTATAGTCTATGGCGATGGTAGGCCGTTGGATTTTTCTGGCTGGAGAGGTATATGGGGGTATTACTGTGGCAGGTCTCTTGTGACCACTGCGGCTACTCGGCATGGAAAGAAACAGTCTCTCACAACTTCTGAGTTCTGTACCAGGTTTACTCAATGATCAGTTAAGTAGTGCCACTGGGTGCTGTTCTCTGCCAAACCCCAGTCCGAGAAATCCAAAGGAGTAGTGTTTGTATGATCCTCGCTGCCGTCGGTATAAAAGAAAGGAAGACAAGGCTTCTTCAATGTTATCCCTGAGGAAGGTGCTGGAACGGCACTGAAACACGTAGGAATAAAGGAGCAACTTTGAAGAAGCTCTGTCTTCCTGTCTTTTATACCGACAGTAGCGCGGATCATACAAGCACTTCTCCTTTGACTTTCTTGAATACACCACCACTGTGGTGGGAACATGCCTGGTTTCCACCGTGAAGCATGGAGGAGGAGCTGTGATGGTGTAGGGGTGCTTTGCTGCTTTGAAGCTCATCAAGAGTATGTCAAGAGTGTGCAAATCAGTAATCAAAGCAAAAGGTGGCTACTTTGAAGAACCTATATATGTAAGACATATTTCCAGTTGTTTCACACTTTTTTGTTAAGTATACAATTCCACATGTGTTAATTCATAGTTTTGATGCCTTCAGTGTGAATCTACAATTTTCATAGTCATGAAAATACAGAAAAATCTTTGAATGAGAAGGTGTGTCCAAACTTCTGTTCTGTACTGTATATATATGTATCTTCAGGTTATTTTATTTAGTATTTTGAATCATAATCGATAAAGAAACATCACACATAGAGTGTTATTAAAGTGTACTTGTCCATCTACACAAAATCTGTAGAAAGTCTTGCTGCCCTTAACCCCAGAATCAAGGTAAAACTGCTTGATGAACATTCCATTCTATGAACAGTCTTAATTATCATGCTGTGGGTCTTGATGTTCATAATTTTTTTGTTTGACTATTTCCTCTACTTCAGTATTCTGTGTGCTATAATTTCATTTCTTTTATTTCCCAGTATGCAATGTACCTCTCATTGTCCTATTGCTTGCCTACTCTTTACCGAAAGCCTACCTTTGTTATGACTGTATGCATTTTGACAGACAAGAAAGCAAGAGCAAAGGCAAAGACCTCCAACTGTCTCATCATGACATCCCTACTGCTAGGTCTGTGGAACCAGGTGGGCACTCTGCAGGAATGTATGCTCATGCTAGAGAGGAAGGGATGACAAATCCTATAATATACTTGAAGAAAAACATCAGCACAGAAGAAATGAGAATAGCAAGTTCATGCTGTAAATAGGGTTTTTTATTGTGATTAAAATCGAGCATCAAATTAACTCCTGCACAGCCAAGGACATTTAGTTACATCCTTGATCACCTTCCTCCCTTTGATGCTAGCTGATATGTAGTACATGCTCAGAGATCTGATCACCCAACATGTGCAGCTAACAGATGTCTGCAGATCAGTGATCCGATTGCCACTGTTAACCCCTTAGATTATGCTGTGAATCACAGCGCAATCTAATCTGACATGGCGTTGATATTCCTCGCCAGCATCAGCAGCTCTGTTATGTGATAACAGGGCCTCGATGTGTTTCCGTGACAGTAATGGTACCTTTACACGCCGCTACAGGAAGGTGGAAACAACCGGGTGCTTCACGTGCACGAGCACGCACAAACGGTTGAAAACAGTAACTGCACCACCTTTACACGCCGCAACAAGGTGCGCTACAGTAGGTTACATCTATCTCTGGATACACCGCCGGGTGCCACAAGTTACCTTCTGTAGCTCACCTTACCTCATTTACACGCCGCTATAACAAGGTAATATGGGCGGAACAAAGGCAGCAGGGACAACACATAGGCGTGCCACAATTGTGGATTACGAGAATTTCGTGCGCTGATAGGACAACGCAATAGCATCATGATTGGCCAGCCAGCGCAGGAGGCTGACTAATACATGACGCACGAGCAATTGTGTAGTGTGACTGGTCAGCTCCTTAAATATGCCGCCCTATGCAGCGACTACCTATCGTAACGCAGGAGCTTCCTCCAATGATCGCTGAAGGGGGGCGGTTTCCCAGAGCCTGTGTCACGCCCCAGGTAGATAGCAAGGTGTCGAAACAACCCTCCTGTTCCTTATTTACACGCCGATACAGGCCGTAACCATCGCCTTGAAATCAACCTGTTTTTGAGCTCTGCTCTGAAACAGGTGCCTCAAGTGACGGGTGGAAACAACCATCTTTACACGCCGCTACCTCGGGTTGATTTGGCGGTGTTCATCCACCCGGTTGTTTCCACCATCCTGTAGCGGCATGTAAAGGTACCATAAGGGATCCTGTGAGGACCATAGATGGTGTGATGACTCACTTCTTGTGAGTGCCCGGCAATATCCTGCATTCATGGAAAGTGATCATTTGTGCTGTGCAGAGCTGTGGATCATCACAGCTCTGCATAGCACAAGCGACCAGAGTGTGCAGTGCAGATGCCCCCTAGGGAGAAGTGTAAAATAAAATAAAAGGTAAAATAAAGTTTTTAAAAATATGAAAAAAAAAACAAACGTTCAAATCACCCCCTTTTGCCCCATTAAAACTAAACTATAGAAAAAAAATACAAATATTATGTATCACCATGTTCAGAAATGCCCAATGTATCAAAATATAAAATCAATTCATCAGATCTGTAAACTGAGTAATGTAAAAAAAGTCCAGATGCCAAAATCAATCTTTCTTGGTAGACGCAATATTGTAATAAAATGTAATAACAGGCAATCAAAACTGCATATCTACCCAAAATTGGTATAATTAGAAAGATCAGCTCAAGACGCAAAAAATAAGCCATCACACTGCCCCAGATCCCAAAAAATGAAAATAGAAAGGGTCTCAGAAAATGACAACAAAAGTGCTTTTTTTTTTTTTTTTTTTTTTTTAAAAAGCTTTGAAATTTTCTTTATGTAATATATAATTCCCCTAACGCACTTCCGTAAGGTTCGGCGCTGTTTCCGTCGTTGTGGCCGTGGGTGCGCGGCGCCCACACGACCTGCGTAGCATTGCCCGCGCAGCGAGCCGTTGCAGCGAGCCATTGCCCACGTACACCCCGCCAGAACGCCAGCTCCGGCGGTGGCTACAAGCGCCAGGCAATGAGAATACAGCGGGCCGGAGCTACAGACTTCGTAGCTCCGACCGACGAGAGCCGAGCGCCGTGGCCAAAAACAGAACCAAGTGCCTGGCCATGCACAGCTCTAAAGACCACTATGTATCTCAATGGGAAGTGAGGCGCTATGCTCATTGGTCGGCGCCAGCATACAGCGACCAATGAGCTTCGCGCCTCACGTACAGCGGTTAATTTGAAACTCAAAGTCCTCCATGTATCTCAATGGGAAGTGAGGCTCTATGCTCATTGGTCGGCGCCAGCACACAGCAACCAATGAGCTTCGCACCTCACAGCGCTAAATTTGAAACTCAAAGTCCTGCATGTATCTCAATGGGAAGTGAGGCGCTATGCTCATTGGTCGGCGCCAGCACACAGCGACCAATGAGCTTCGCGCCTCACTTACCTGGGTAAATTTGAAACTCAAAGTCCTCCATGTATCTCAATGGCCAGTGAGGCGCTATGCTCATTGGTCGGCACCAGCACACAGCGACCAATGAGTTTCGCGCCTCACTTACAGAGGTAAATTTGAAACTCATAGTCCTCCATGTATCTCAATGGCCAGTGAGGCGCTATGCTCATTGGTCGGCGCCAGCACACAGCGACCAATGAGCTTCGCGCCTCACTTACAGCGGTAAATTTGAAACTCAAAGTCCTCCATGTATCTCAATGGCCAGTGAGGCGCTATGCTCATTGGTCGGTGCCAGCACACAGGGTCATTTTTCAGTATGATACTAATAGTACCCTTGAACACTTCCTGGGCAGACCTTTCGGAATATGTAAAAATCATTACTCTACCTTTTGTAGTTTTCTTGCTATAAGCATCTTCTCACACCAGGCAGCTAGCTTCAACAGTAAATGTAATTGAGTGGACTAGTAAATAGTCACAGAATGTAGATGCTATTTCAATAACCACACCTATCCAAGCTTCTAGCAGCATTTTATTTTCGCCTCTGCAAGTGCCATATCTGCCGCATCTGTCAGAACCGCACTTGCTGCACCCGACCAAGGCCACATAGACAATGCATGTGGCTTGACGGATCAGGACCGCAAATTGGCCGTTAAATGGCCGATCCGGGGGGCGTGGCCTGACCATGGCTGGGTGAAGAAGCTCCTATACTGAGCTCTGCAGACCCGGGACTCTAAACTCCGGATTCCACCCACCCTCGGCCCTAAAATGTCTAGAAGGAGGAAGGTGGACGACTCCTCAAGCGGTGCAGCGCTGCCAAGAAGGCAGGAGACTCGCGCTGACATCTCCAAAATGTTCCATGCTGCAGGAGGGAAAGCGGCGCGCTCACCAGTAATGGCGTCGGGAGCAGTACAGAAACAAACACCGCCGTCACAGCTGCCGCTCCAACAGAGGAGCCCGCGGTGCCATGGTGCGGGGAGCCAGCACAAAGACACACAGCAGACCAGGGAAGAGGCGGGAAGGCGATCTACACTCCAGCAGACCCAGAAGGACATCTTACAGCCTGTGGACATGAGTGAGGAAGATGGCGGTGAGTTAGGGGAGCGGGTTCCCCCTGGTGCGGCTCCCGTGTTGGCACCATCCCCCACATTGCCAGGTGGCCCTCAGTCTGAGTTGCAGGCAATCAGGAGTATGATTGCTGCACTCCCATCAAAACAGGACATAGATAACATTGTGGCCCGCATGGAAGCTTCTCAGGAGAGGGCATTGTGCTCCATCAGAGAGGATATTGACATCCTTAAGCAGAAAGCTAGCAATACTGAGGAGTCCCTGGACACCATTGAGGACAGAGTCACTGCCTTAGAAAAAGAGGTCTCACGGTCCCATGCATATACGGTCGCTTTCATTATACAGTCAGACGACCAAGAAAACAGGGAACGTCGTAATAACATACGAATAAAGGGGATCCCTGAGTCTGTGTCGGCTAATGCACTCCTAGATACTGCCATGAGCATCTTTAGTACAGTCTTGCAGCAACCACCTGACTCAACTTATAAAGTGGACAGAATCCACAGGGTTTCTAGACCTGCGCCTATTGACCCTACAAATCCGAGGGATGTTCTGTGCAGGTTGCATAACTACACGGATAAAGACGCCATCGTACGGGTGGCTTGGTCATATGGAGATATATCACATGATGACGCTACCATACGGCTGTACCCAGATGTCTCCAGTCTTACACTATATCTGAGGCGACAGCTCCGCCCTCTGCTCCTTAAGGTGAAGGAAGCGGGAGCTACGTACAGATGGGGGCATCCCTTTCATTTGATAGTGAGGAAGGAGGGGAAAATGTTCTATTTGTGGAGGAGGGAGGAGCTTGATGACCTCTTCGCTTTTCTAAATATTCCATCTATCCCGATTCCTGACTGGCTCTCACTGGAAGGACTCAGGAAATTCACGGCGCTGCGACGTGGCCCATCATATGTATCAGGGGACTCACGAAGTAAGAAAAGAGAGACCAGAGGTAGCCCCCTCTCATCACAGGTGTCCGTGTCCTCAAGCCCAAGACGACAGAGGAGAAGATCTTGCGAGTACTTGCCGACATGAGAACCCTGATCCACCCCTTGTGGAGCTGATCGAGACACATGAGGTTTGCTATATGGGGTCTTATCTAGACTCACCCTGGAATGGTTTGGTTTGAGTCGACCGACCAAGAAGAATAGAGTAATTGTTATATGCAACAAATTCTAGTTATTTTTTTTTGTCACTCTCTTTTGTCTTATTTAACGGTACTCATCCTAAGTAAATGAGAGGGTTCATGACTCTATAGATATAGATACATGTTTATATTTTGTTCACTTTAAAAGAAGTTGATGTGTGTGGAGTGAAGAGATGACCAACGTAAGATACAGGTGTCCCAGGTCTGTGGACCGTTGCCTTTTGGTCAGTTACGAACAGGGCCGCACCGTCCATTGGACAGTGTGAGCCCTGTCATTCAGGCGGCAAGAGGCAGGGGAGCGGCAGTGCAGAAGGGGGCGGCGCCTCATGCACACAGCCTCCCCCTGTCATGGCGCCGGCCGCTCACCCCGCGCATCGCAGGTAAGCGGCGACCCGCCGGGGGACCAGTGCAGAAGGGGCGGCAGCGCTGGGCTTCACCACCACCCCCCCCCGTAATCACTGCCGCGGCTCAGGCGGCAGCAGGGCTTGGTGCACCCCTGGTTACGAACCCTACGATTCTCTCTCCCTTTTTTTTTTCTGAGAGGATCGATATGCTGGCTTGTCCGGCATAGACTAGTATAGTCTCTTTTGCATTCCTTATAAGTTTCTTCTTTCGTTCTTTTAAGATCTAGACTTTTTTCTCTTCCTCTTTTTTCTTTTTCGTACTCTATTGCATTTCCTTCTCCCCTTACCTCCCTCCTCTCTTCCTAACCCTCTCTCCCCTCCTTCCTTGAAGCTTCAGATTTGTGGAAATGGTCAATATGTCACATAGCACCTTATCGGCCATACAAATAGGCACGTTGAATGTGCAGGGTCTGCACGATGCAGGGAAAAGATCTATCATGTCTAACTATTTGAAAGCTAACAAAATACATGTTGCCTTTCTCCAGGAGACCCATATGTGCGAGACCAAGCCTTATAAACTTTCCAGCCATTGGTTTCCCTCGACATACCACAGCTTTTCTACCAACCCACACTCTTCTGGCACCAGTATCGTGATATCGAGGTTGATACCATGGGAATTTATAGACTCCTGCAGTGGTGAGGACGGAAGACTCCTTATGGTTAAAGGTAGGATCGCCTCCAGAATATATACGTTCGCCTCGCTATACCTTCCTAACTCGGGTCAGATTACAGTACTCCTGCAGTTCTTAGAAAAAATTGATGTCTTCGCAGAGGGAACGCTGGTCCTAGGGGGAGATTTCAATGTCACACTTGACCCCGACCTTGACACGTCCCGAGGCAGGTCCAGTCTGTCTAAAGCAGCTATTAGAAGGCTGAACCGAGCGCTTCATGATCACCAATTGCTAGATGCTTGGCGCCTCCTGTTTCCTACCTCTAAGGACTTTACCTTCTACTCCCCAATACATGATACATATTCTAGACTTGACTTCTTTCTCTTGAGACACACTGACCTGACACAATTAATAGATGCTTCTATTGAGCCGATTTCCTTTTCGGACCATGCTTTGGTTAAGATTTCCCTTATGCTCTACTCCCCGATTCCAAGACAGTGGCAATGGAGGCTAAATACCTCTTTATTAGAAGACACGGTGGTCCTGGCGGACGTCTCTAAAACACTTAAAGATTACTTTGACCTGAACATCTCTACAGACCTGACACCTGGGGGGGTATGGGAGGCTCACAAATGTGTAGTACGAGGTATTTTAATACAACATGGGGCTCGAATAAAGAAAAATAGAGATGCAGAAATCCAAGATCTCATGGCAAAACTGAGAGATCTTGAAACTAGACATAAGCGTCATTCCCTCCCCGACCTGAAGAGAGAACTACTAGACGTTAGAGAGACGCTGCGCTCAACCTTACTACACAAGGCAAAAGGGGTACTCACCAGATGCCGTCGGCACTTCTATGAATATGGAAATAAGACGGGTAGAGCTTTGGCGAGGGCCTCCAGACTCCACAGAGCTACTACGTACGTCTCTGAAATATCTCATCCTGGTACCTTAAGACGTTCAAAGTTTCCCCAAGATATAGCTGAGGCATTTAAACATTATTACACCACTCTATACAACCTAGACACAAATAAAACGCCGTTGGCCTTGAATACACTTACAACCCGTATAAGAGATTATATCAAATCCTCGGCTATGCCGAAATTGGCGGACTCGGTATCGCAATCCCTAGAGACACCTATCTCTGATCAGGAGATTGAAGATGCGCTGTCATCATCTAAATCGGGTAAAGCACCTGGCCCAGATGGGTTTACAGTTGGTTATTATAAAAAATTGAAAGGGTTCCTTTTACCGCACCTGAAAGCCTTTTTTAATGCCATTTCGACATCTACACCACCAAAAGATGCATTAAGAGCTAACATAGCGGTGATTCACAAACCAGGGAAAGATCCTCTACTGTGCTCCAGTTATCGCCTGATATCCCTGCTAAATGTGGATATTAAGCTTTTTGCAAAAATTTTGGCGGCGAGACTCTCCCCATTCAAACCGGACATGATTCACCCAGATCAGACGGGATTTGTCGCGGGGCGGGAGGCCAGAGACAACACCACTAAAAACATAGATTTAATTTATACGGCCAAGGCATCCAAAACCCCGCTGATGTTACTATCTACAGACGCAGAGAAAGCGTTCGACCGCGTACATTGGTCCTTTATTAAGGAGACATTGTCTCACATCAGATTGGGAGCAAGGATGCTTGGCTGGGTGCTGTCTCTGTACTCCGTCCCGTCGGCTAGAGTACGGGTCAACGGGATTCTTTCGGAGTCATTTGACATTAATAATGGCACGCGCCAGGGATGACCGCTGTCCCCACTAATTTTTATTTTGACTCTAGAGCCGTTATTACGTCATGTCCGGATGAATGGGGATATTTCAGGCATGCGGGTAAAATCAGGTGTACATAAAATTGCGGCATATGCAGACGACCTCCTGTTTTTTCTGACAAATCCAGAGGTTTCCCTTCCCATTCTACTGAAAGAATTAGAGACATACTATACTCTCTCCAACTTTAAAATAAATAGATCAAAATCAGAGGCCCTAAATGTGTCGCTTCCTACTAGCCAAATAAATAGAATACAGAATGCTTTCACATTTCATTGGTCTCCTAAAGCCCTTCGCTACTTGGGAGTACAGATTACTCCAGATGTCAGAGATCTGTATAGTGCAAATTTTCCTTCTCTTCTACGGTCAATTAAAGCAGACTGTGAGAGATGGCTATTGTCTACTTTCACGTGGACCGGTAGATGCCAGCTTTTCAAAATGAATATCCTTCCTAAGATATTATATTATCTACAGACTACCACCATTCCATTATCCTTCTTTAAGACAATTGCACAACTGCAGACAAAAAATATCTGGAGTAACTCGAAACCACGTCTAGCGAGATCAATCCTACATAGACGAAAAAGGGACGGTGGAGTGAATCTTCCGGATATCAAACTGTATTATATCGCCACCCACCTCACACGGGTAATAGACTGGTGCAGACACGGTGCAAACAAACTGTGGGTACAAAATGAGCAAGACTCTACCCCTTCAGACTTCAGACATTACCCTGGTATCACTTCGGAAAGAAGAGTCATTGTATGATCACCCGACGATTGGGTCCACTCTTAAAATTTGTGACCACGCCTTGGTCAGATCTTTAATGATACCACGCGCCTCTGTTTTAAGTCCGATCCTTAGCCACCCGGACTTTAAACCTAGTGTTGATGACCCTGTGTTCCAACGTTGGATAACGTCGGGTCTAGATAGGATTGAGAAATGGGGTGAGGGTGAAACCTGGCCAACCCTCGAACAACTCAACTCGATTACACGCCCGACAGCGCTGGGTTTTTGGAGATGTGTGCAACTCGCACATTACCTTCAAGGACTTCCTCCTAGGAGGACGTATCTACGGCCTAAGACATTATTCGAATCCTTATGCTCTACCACAGTTGACTGTAGGCATGCATTATCACAGACATATGCATGTTTGATCTCTCCCCCAGATCTCCCGACTCCCCATTTCATGCTACGCTGGGAGACAGATCTAGGTCTCAAATTGTCTACAGAGCAGAGATCAGCCATTTTTACTTTAGCTCACTCCACCTCAATAAGTTCGAGACTGCAGGAGGCAAATTATAAATTATTGACGAGATGGTATAGAGTTCCAGCTCATTTGCACAGACTCTTTCCTTCTGTAGACCCGAGGCGTTGGAGGTGTGGCGAGGCAGATGGTACGCTACTTCCCATGTTCTGGGAGTGCAGAAAACTCCAACCATTTTGGTCAGAGGTGACAAATATCATACGGAAGGTTACGGAGTACACTGATGATTTAGGTCCAGGCCTCTTCATGTTACATCACTGCAGGATTCCCCCACACAAATATAAACACTCGCTGATGAGATTCTTAGTTATGGCAGCGAGATCCTGCATCCCGATACTTTGGAAAAAGGAGACGTGTCCTTCTGTGGCTATGTGGATAGAGAGGGTGAACGACCTCATGCATCTCGAGGACTTGACATCCGCTGTACATGACTCATATGAGAAATTCAGAAACACGTGGTTTAGCTGGATGAGTTTTCAACAATCTGATCTGTATAAGACTCACAGAGATTCCTAATGGGCTTGTTCCAATTGGAAATGATGGTGAACTTGTGCTACTGAGTGTACCCTTAACTATATGGAGGTTCGGAAGGTTCCCCGGCCCTCACTTCCACCCTTTCCTACCTCTCTATCCCTACCCACCCATCCCATCCACGTACTGGCCTATTTCTTTCTTTCTTCTACTTTCTATCTCTCCCTTTTTAATTTTTCTTTTAGCAGTAATGGACGGATTGTTTATAGAATGTATAATGCTTGTCTTTTTATACTGACGGGCAGCTAGCTTTGATTTGTTATAATAGACAGCATGTTTTACCTGCCGTAGTTAGTTTCAATTTTTATATTGGTAAACTGAGCATTTTAACTAAGTTCATTGTATTTTCGGACGCTGTTACGCGACTTATAATAATGAGACTTGTTCTTTGTTTCTAACAATTTTTGTAATTGCAAGATGACTAAGTTTTTGTAATTATAATACGAAAAATAAAGAATTATAAAAAAATGGCCGATCCGGCAGATGCGGTGCCACGTGCCGGATCGGCCGCAAACATCAGCAAAATGCCGATGTGAAAGGGGCTTTATACAGGCATTGAATGAACATTTATTAAGAATAAAAAAATTATACCAACATGAATATTCTCTGAAGTTTTTTGGCAACAACTTGATTAAAGAAAAACAAGTAAAATCATAAGTATTATGTTAGCAGGAAAACAATCAACGCCATTGTGTTCTTCAACAGGCTTTATCTCATGAAAATGTTGAACACTTCATCATTACAATGTTTCTACATTCAGCAATTTTGGAATTGGATTGTGCCTTTTATACATAACAAAGCCAGGTATCGACAGAATAATCTGATATGTAACACAATCTATTATTCACTTTTACAATGACAACAGGACTATGTATTTCCCAACACAAATATTAAATGGCAGAATCCAAAACATGGATTTCTGTGTAGTAAAGTTATTTTTGTTGATCCTACTCAACCTTGTTCTATGAGCCACAATAAGGCAAGTATGGTATGAATACAGCTCAGTAGGTAGCTGCAGGCAAGGAGCAATAGCACTGTTCTCATTCATCATCTCTAGACCCCATCTGTGAACTTATATTACAAGATTAAATGAATACAATTCACCTGCAACATCCTTTTCACAGTTAGGGAATTTTAATGAATGGAAGTATTGGTAGCCTCTAATAAATGAATAACATTTATACTATTATTGATATATTTCCTCTCAATATTTTAGCTTATTTTTGCAGTACACATTTGCAATATTAGGACATATCAATGTATGTGTTAACATCATTCAATGTTCTTGAGACTATAGATTTGTATATTTTTGGTATGAACATTAAAACTATAATAATATTTATTCCCTTATATAGCACTTTAAATACATCAGTAAGGTCATGTTCACACATCTCCTCTGCTAGTATTTAGCGGGTCTCCGCTAAATACTTAGCTTTTTTCAGTGAAGCAGAGATGCGCGAGCACCGCCGCTTCCTGGTGATGCAGCCCCTGGTTACCCGATGTTGATCGTGTTGATCGCCATAGCGACCAATGAGAGAGGCGGAATTCAAACCCTGTGCTAAGCCGCACTACTTCTCGAATTGGTCGCTGTGGCCGCAGCGACGAATCAGCAAAGCCGTGTGGCTTGGAGGGAAATATGGATCCCGCGCTGCTGATTCGTCGCTGCTGAGAGCGGCAACCAATCAGTGGTGCAGGTTCATATTTCCTGCCAAGCCACGGCGCTGAGCTGATTGGTCGCT
Organism: Allobates femoralis; assembly: GCA_033576535.1. Lineage (NCBI taxonomy): Eukaryota > Metazoa > Chordata > Amphibia > Anura > Aromobatidae > Allobates > Allobates femoralis. Next base: position 335,743,447 of record JARQOC010000004.1, on the reverse strand, counting down.
GTGGCCGCAATGACCAATCAGAGAATTAGCGCGGCTTGGCGCACGGTTTGAATGCCACATATCTGATTAGTCGCCTCGTTCAGCACCGACCAATCGGAGAAGCTGTGTGCGCTTTGGCACCATATTTAAAATACACTGATCGGCGCATATTTAAAATACACTGAGCGTTTTGAGTGCCGCGGAGACCAATGAGAAACGTGGCGAGCCGAGCCGCTTTGCTGATTGGGCGCCGCGGCGGTGGCAACCAATCAGGGATGTAGCGCGGCTTGGCGGGGGACTTGAATCCCGCTCGGGATACTACCTCTCGGGATTACTACTCAGTCATCTCCCGGCTGGCTCGCCGCGGACCTCTATGCGGCAGGCAGCCGCGACTCAGCTACTGCTGCACAGAGGTCAGCAGCTCGCCAGTCATCTCCCGGCTGGCTTGCCGCGGACTTCTGTGTGGCAGGTAGCTGCAGCTCAGCTACTTGTCAGTGGCGCGTGCAGGTCAGCGGCTCGCACTACTGTCATGGGTAAAGTGATAGGAAAAGTGCGAATATATCATGCATTGAATTCCACTGTCTGAATCTGAAGGGTGAACCGGAGGTGCCCACCGGGGATTCCCAGTGTTGGAACTTTGCAACTAGTCCAATGAGAAGAGCAGCACTCATCTGGAATAAAAACATCTTCATTGGGACAAAATTAAAAACTTACCATGACGTTAGGGGAGCAGTGGAGAGGAAGAAGCAGGAAGTCACTGGGACAACGACCGTTTCACGCGTCAGTGCTTCTACAGGTCCTGATAAAGAAGTTTCTATTCTGGACTGGTGTCACTCTTCTCATTGGACTAGACACAACTATAACCTATTTACTAAAATAGATCAATTTTCTTTCAGATTTCCTTGTTGACATTGAAAAACCAAGACATGTTCGATCAGTTTTCTAGTACCACAGGCAATTCAGTCAGCCAGCGACTTTTCTATTTATCAAGAACAAGCACTAGGCTACAGAAGCACAACTAGCCACCAACACTGTTAGTGCTATTATTCTTCATGATGAGAAGACCAACAGACCTAGAGAGAGTAATAAAAAGTATGTATATTTTACACATAGTAACCCAGCAGGAACATTATATTTTTTAAAGCTGAAAAAAATGGAGATTCATTAAAGAAATAACTTGAGACACAAAGTATTAATCTGTAGCTTTGGTTATTGAATATAATTACATTTAATTTTACTTTATAATGTGATACAGACCATCATAAAGAAGTAAAATAAGCATTTTTATGGAAAAATTATATCCTTTTATATGATATGGACGGCTTGGTAATCTACTGTATGAAGTTGTGTGAGTCTGGAAGTGTCATGCTTGAGTGCTTCCTGTTAAGGTTCAATAGAAATGAACCTCTAAGAGTAGTGACTGCTGCATTTAGATTTCGGATTCTGGTGGACGCGTGGGGGGGGGGGCCGTGATAGTGGTAAAAGATGATGTTCTGAGGTAGTGTGCGGGTTAGGGGTAGCAGAAGAAGTAGGATAGGAGGACAGGGGCGGTGACGAGGTGATATGAGAGCTCTTAGAGAGCGTGAGGAGGGATGCTGGGTTCTATGTTATGTATCCTTGTCTGTATGTATTAGAATTAAGGTAGATTCGGAGATAACCTTGAGTAGTGTTTCTAATACTGGTCTCGGTTGAAACTGCCGAGGTAAAGACATGTACTTCGATATACAGCAGTGTGACACTAACTATTGGTCAATATACTGCTAATATGCGACTGCAGCTCTATTTCTCTGCGTTATGCATTTACAGAATGTACCGAATTTTATTATTATCATTTCATGCATATATGACAGTCATCTAAGGTGAGACGAATACATTGCTTTAGCAATGCTATGGAGACACTGCCTTGAGCTTGACGCTAATCAAGATGATAGCTAGTGGATAGGATCTTGAATTCCTCAGATTATTATTTTTTATTGTCATGATCGTCGTCACGTGAGGATGTGTTGGATGGCCCGACAGTGCGCATTATCTAGAGAGAACTTGTTTCTGCACAATAACACTCTAGCTGGTAAGTTATGATTACACAGAACGTACTTATTATGATGTATCGTTCTGTGATCTCTATGTCACACGTGCCGCTGTGATTATTAAAGGGTTTGTTAAGGGAGTGTGACGAACATTTGATTTAACCAGAGATTAGATGGTGGTTCTGTTATCTAGGGACTACTGACGAGGTAATAGGTCTGATATCGTGTGGGGTTGAGTATTGCAATAGGTATGAGATTTGTTTACAGATGTTCATTAAACTGCTTATCGACACATTATTCTATATACTTTATGGTCTCGTACTCAGCAGCGATACTACATATGATGTAGGGCGCTCACTCACTCTATCGCATGTAAGGGTTTTTGTATGAGTGGTGGAAAGGGATTTGGGTGGGAAGAACGGGTGTGACACAGTGACATAGGTGTGGGGGAAGAGTTTTTGTCTTGTACTGATCAGGAGGATTGTATGATTGATTATATAATGTGAGAGCACGTGTGGTAGATTGACGGGGAGTTAGACACTGGGATAGTTGTGATAGTGGAGAGGAGTGTCTATTATCGTACAACGATATGAAGGGTGATTGAAGGTTAGCATAGAGGGTATTGGGTCAGGCGGTAAGTGTGGATGAGCGTGGGCACTGGGTGTTTTGTGTTTTGAGACTAGATGAGGATGGAGAGGTGATGGGGACGGCGGTAGTCTGATAGAGTGGTTTTATTGATTGAGGATAAAGTTAGTGTGGGGATGTGATTTTATTGTTTGAGTTAGGGGGGGGAGGAGGGGTGAGGGTTGTGATGAGTTGTGGTTTGTGTGGGTGTTGTGGGGGGTAGTGTGAATTGGTGTTGTTGTATAATGGTAAGTGTTTTAGAGGGGCAAGTCGTGAAGGAGGCTTTGATAAGTGAACTGTGGAGTTTAGGACATAGGGTGGTATCTTGAAGTGAGATCGATACATACAATGTGTAAGTAGTAGAGAGGACACACACAGGAGATAGTAGGGGTCAAGAGCAACATCTTTTAGGTCTGTGTGTTGGCGTAAGCGTTGTTGGGGAAGATTGTCTATATTGAGGGATTAGTGAGTAGTAATGTATGTATGGTTGTCAGAGATGAACGGAGGGATAGATGGAGCAGTGGGTATATAGAGTGAGGGGAGGTTGTCATTAGATTGGTGGTGTGACACGTGGAATAGTAATGACTAGGTTCTACACATTTTTAGAATTATAGTGAGACTCAGAGGTGCACATATAAGAGGTGATGGTGGCATCCATGCAGGTATAGTGCATACGAATGTTGGTGGTTCAAGCAACAATCAGTCAAATTGTGACACTTAGATGAGGTGATTGGGGGAAATGATGGTCTTTATGATGAGTAGTCGGGATGTTAAGAACTTATTAATGTATTGGGGGGTAAGGACTGAGTGAGAGTCGTTAGGAGAGAAGTGACTGACAGATATGTTGCGCACAAAGGTCAGTGAGTCACACTATTTCACAGGTGTAGGTAGTGTAGGTGGGAGTAAGTGAGGTGTAGTGAGAGAGTAGTGATCTGATGAGGAAGTGGGAGGGGAGGAGGGAAGGAAGAGAGAGTAGTGAGCGTGCGTGTGGATACACAGTCTGTGAGGGGTGTCACAGATATTGTCGGGTGTCACACATACACTCACATCTACATGTAAGGAGTTACAGTGAAATGAAGAGGCTGATGACATGACATATGTATCTATAGAACACAGTGACGGGTCTTGGGGTATTGATTATAGGTGAAGTAGGGGGGGTGGTGGAATTATTATATTGGGAGGAATATGAGCACTGTCAATTAGAAAGAGAGGATATTAAATGAGTCAGACAGAGGGATAGAGGACTAGAGAGCTTTGCAACGATAATTCATGAAGTAGATGCTGATATGACGGGGTATCAGACAGTGTACGGACAGAAGAACAGAATATACACACAATGGATACAAAAATTTTCTCTATATTATTTTAGACAAAAAAATGAATTTAAGAGAGATGAGGATATAGTATGTGGTATATTGTGGTTGGGGGGGGGGGGGTTGTTTATAATGTGGTGTTGATTGGTTTTGTTATGGTTTTGATGTTGGAATGTGTGGATGTGTTGGTTGGGTTGTTGGTTGTTTTTAGGTAGATGAAGTAGAGATGAGAATGTGTTGAAAATGGAGAAGTTAGAATGGAAATATGGAATGAGATAGGGAGGAATGAGGTGGAGGAAGAAGAATGGGGTAGAGGGAATTTGGGGGGAAGGGGGTGGGAAGTTTGTATAGGATTGGTAATATGAGTATATTGGAGGGATGGGTGGATTGAATTAGGAGGGTAAATGAGAGATGGAAGTTATGAAATTGAAGTTTTGTTGATGGAATGTGTATTGGTTTGGATAGGTATTATTATGGGAGGGTTATGTGTTGGTAAGTGTTAAGGTTATGGGTGGTGTGGGTTATTTTTTGTTGGATAGATTTTTAGGGGATAAGAGAATGAGATAGAAAAATAGAAATAGATAGGAATAGGATTGTGTATTTAGTATGATAGAAATTTTTGTTTTTTGTTGTGGGTTTTGGATGGTTTAGATTTATTTAGGGTGGGATATGGGTTTAAGGGGATGATAGTTTTGGTTATTTTTTTATGGGATATGTTAAATATTTTTATAGATTTATTGGGGGGGGTTTGTTTTATGTTTTGTTTTTTATGTTTTTTAGGGAGTAATATGGAATATGTGATCGTATTAAGGTGTTGGAGGATGTTATTTGGTATTTGGATTTTGGGATGTTGGGTAAAATATATGTAGGGGAGGGATAGGGGGGGGGGGAGAAAAGATCCAAAACACCTATTTGAAAGTGAAAACCATATTATGATAATTATAATGGATAGAAATGCACATAATATACTAAAATTAGAAAATGCTGGAACATATGGCGGGCAGACCACCAACTCAAAGTAAATGACTGTGGTAAGAATATTAGAGAAAGAGAGAAAAAAATATAGTCGGTCATGAACTCACTGCATTGTATGGAGAAGGCTGAATAATTCATATGGCAATCCTAATCCTAAAAACACCAGTGACCAGCAGCTGAAGTAAAGGTTTGAACATTCATTCTATTCAGGACTCTGTAGACCTTTAGGGTTTGTTTCCTGGCCATCAGTGAAATGTATGGTTGGATAGTGGCACAATTAGGCGAGGAGAACAACAGCAAGTAGGAGAGCAAATACAGCCGTAAAGGTGAGTAGCAAGTTTGGTATGGATGGAATGTTTTATTTTTACACCATCCTACATTTATCTGAACATATTAGTGAGAATTCATTTTAGGGAAAATAATGTTGCTGCAAGACACAAATTTTGCCCGTAATTACCTCACATTTTGGGTAAACTCTAAGGGCCACTGGCACATCCTGGCGACGTCGGTGGCGATATTATAGGCGAGGCGGGGAGTGGGCCTATTGCCCGCCAACATCGCAAATATGTCGCCCTATGTAACTGGGCGAGGGCGACGCATTCTGACTGGCCTCCTGTTTTCACAGCAGCGCTGTGAAACCAGGACGGTTGATCTGGGGGTGATGTGTACACATCGCCCCATGTAAATGGCTGCCGGCGACACTGACATTGGGGGGCGATGGGAGCCATAGGCTCCCATTTGTACTACATCACCGCTGTGGTTTTGAGGACACCCCGGCGGCGATGCCGCCTGTCATGCTCGCCGGGTGCACAGCCATCGCCGGATGTGTCCTCCCGTGTAAATGGGGGAAACGCGGACGTTGGCAGTGCGCCAAAACATGCCGCTCCCGCCAGTCGCTGTCCAACATCCTCCCGGCGAGGTTGCACCATGTGACGAGCCGCTAATTTTTTTCATCTACACCCTCTGTAATTAACATACTGTGACATATACCACATTACGTCATTTAAATTTCAGAATATTGGCTTGCTAATAACTTAGTAGTAGTAGATCTTGAAAATAATCCAGCAATACTATTGCTAGAAATGCTCTGCACAAAAAATGCATAAATACCAGAACAATACAAGGCTCCTCATCACAAGCAATGAAATAAAAAAATATCAGAACATTTACTCTCTTAGTCAAATGTATCTCTCATTCCAAATATTACCCAGGGACCTCATGCCGTGTAAACACCTTCAAAAGCCATGCACAGACTATGGCACTCGTTTAAGCAGATATCGTGAGTTAAAGTCAGCTAGATTCCATCTAGACAAAATCAAATGATTTATTAGCAGGAAGATAGAACTAATGCATTCAGCTTTATAACGCTTCTATAGTCAGGGTGATAAACTGCAATTTATTTCCTAGCAATACCCGTGTAGAACACTCTATTATTCATAAGAGTGTTTTTTTTTCTTACATAGTGATGGTGATAACCTATGAAGGAATGCATATTGTATACCAATTTAAAACCCAGTTTTATACATACCTATCTATCATTTCATAATAAAAATACCTGGCGTTTTCAATTCTACTAAAAAGACCAATACAAAAGCAAGATATTCAAATTCATTCCTTGTTTTAAGATGATGAGATGAAGTTACCTCAGTCAACATTTAGATAAGGGATTGGGGAAATGTCAGATTCCTAGAAAAAAGTCTGTGTAATTAGTCAGTGTCTACATTCTATATTAGAATTATAGCCTCTCACAGATTTCATATATTTTAGCGGACTGAATTTACTCATTCTATTCAGAAACATTTACATATAACTTAAGAAAAGGAACTGTTTAGATCAACTATGCAGCACATTCCGAACTTTAACATGAATAGGATTCTCTATTCATATCCAGAATGAATGCAAAAAAACTATTCAAATATTAAACAGGCAAAAGATCTGAAATAGACAAGAAGAGAAAAGTGTCTATCACATCAATCCAACATAAAAATCCAAATATATGAAAAATTTGAGCAGTAGAAGCACAGCCAATATTTACACATTATCAGAAAATGCCCCTAAATAGACCAACACATTAGATGAAGACATCAGAGCCTTCCAAGTTCACATGGCACCACCAACTAGATGTGTTTTGGTGTGCCAATGGCCAATAGGAAGAAAGGATACACTGTTTAGTTTCAACAATCCCAAACCATTTACTTTCCAATAAAGATGAGTGACTGCAAAGGTGGCTGCAGTGCTTAAAGGTGTCCATACCTCTAGGTACAAGTTGGCTGAGAACCCTGTCCAGAACTGCTTTTCTACATACACTGCCAAGTGAAAAATAAAGAAAGGAAATGTTAAAAATAAAAAAATAAAAAATGCTCACATCTCCAACACTCAGCTGACATGGTTGACACACACCTTCATGGCTTTTGGATTCTCAACAAGGCGTTTGTGGTATCATCACGGGAATCAACAGTAGACCGAGACCCGGCTCTGTGACCCTGCGGTGTCATTAAATAGTTCAGTGCAGCTGGCTCTCCTCTTAGGGACGGTCATTGGCAAGAGGTTTTATTGGACAGGATGACAGGGTCTTAGGGTGATACTTTTAAATTTACGTGATGCCCACCCACAGTTGAACAGCTATAGATGACTTCCAGGGCGTAACTACAATATGTGCAGAAGTTTGGTGATCCATCCCGCCCTGCAGCCTAGGGGCCCCAAAGTCCCATTGCCCATAGAAAAAGACTAATACTCCTAGAAGATTTGCATAAATTGGGGTCCCGTGGGGAGCTTTTCCGCATCGGGGCCCAAGGCCTTTGATTTTACGCCCCTGATGACTGCCGGCTGCACGACAGATCCTCCTTGGCGATGTGTAGAGGAGGCAGCAGTGTTGCAGAAGGTACCTGAGTGAGTTGGTATTTGTGTTTCTGGTGCTCTCAGTGCATCAAGAGTTCACAGACACAGCGGTTCAGTCCTCAGTTCTTTTTTACTCACAGTCTCAGTGCAAACAGCCGCTGAGCACAGGGTTCTCGAACAGGCAGGAAACAGCGTACTCCATTTAGGAGTGATGACATGTAACTGGCACCCCTTCTGTGTCCTTTCACTGCTGTGTCACTCTGCACTTGCCTTTGCCCTCCTCCTTGTGCCTTGCCACACAGAGCTCGTAGCCAGCGCTGTGGACTTTTCTTAGGAGTAAACCTGCACTTATCTCCCCTTAAGGTGCACCTTTTCAGCGAGTTTGTGCGGTTAGTCGACCGTGTCACCATTGAAGTGCCAAACATCTCCGGGTTGGCTAGCTGAGCCTTGTCTGACGTCTTCCACTAGTCCTTGGGTCCCGGTGCCCCTTTTCTTTGGCCTAGTCCCTCCACTGCCTGCGCTTGACAGTCCTACTGATGGATATTGCTCACTGGCCCCTGCCTCTGGGACCATTTCTCCTCTGATCACCTTGTTCTCTTTCTGGCCACTTCTCTCTGTTCTTTTCCTGCTGTGACAGGCTTTCTTGTCCTCTATGCTTCCCAACGTCGACTCTCACTGCTTTACTCTCCTTTCTCCCTCTGCAGCTCAACTTCTCCTCTTTGCTGTTAACTACCGTCTCCTTCTTCTAGATCTTTCTCACTCATATATACCCTTTGTTCGTGTCCACATCATCCATGTGTGCTTCTTACATTCACTCCTCCCAGGTTGCTCCCTCTAACATTTTCCCTCCCCACCAATCCCCACTAACTCTGGTTCTTTCCAGACAGGAATCAGAGACGTGCTCTCCCGTAGGAAACAATCTTGGTCCTTACCCTGGACTGGACCTAGGTAGGTTGGTCTGGGTGTTCTGGTAACCGTTTTTGTCCCTTATATAAACCAAGGTGGGATACTAACACACTCAGCAGGGTGCAGGTACCTTGCTGTGGTACTGGAACCCACAGGTGTCAGCCACACGGTTCATGTGACACATCAGCTGATGCGGGTACGCCTCCATTCAGCTGATTAAGGCCTGGCGAGCCATCGTAGTCGGATGACGCGCATTGTGGTACACTCAGTGAAGAAGGTGGGCATTTATTTTTATATTTTTAACCATGCGCCTTTCTTTAATTTCAAATTAGCAGTGTATGTCCAGAAGAGTGCTCTGCTAAAGTGAAACTACAGACAAAGCAGTTTTAGGTACTGTAGCATGCTCAGTATCCTAAAACTGGGATCACAGAAACGATCCGTGTTTTTTCCTGGAACCGGAATCCATAGACTCCATGTTATAGGCTGCCAGATCGCCCCGTATTCGCTTCTGTCATATTTCGTCAGTTTTTTTCACCGGAGGCCAACATTACCAGGTTTTCACAGTTTATAATTCTCAGACACATTTTTAAATGAATACAATGAAAGAAACAGATACATTTAATTTGGTCCGATATAACAGTTTCTGATAATATTTTCTTCAAGTTAATTGACTATTGATAAAAATAGTTTCTAAATCATTTGCTAATTTTGAGAATGAGATTCCAACAAATATAAGAATACTATATGGAGCCTGATGTTTTACACATCTGGAGCGTCA
>JARQOC010000004.1:335654401-335733907 GCA_033576535.1 Allobates femoralis | reverse complement strand
TCCTTCAGGTCCGCTCAAAGGGGTGATAGAGATACATGGCGGATGATACTGGGCGCTGATTGGTCGCTTGTTCCCATAGAGAAACATGGCCATGTTTCTCTATGGGAAGAAGCGACCAATCAGCGTCCAGCATTATCCGCTATGTAACTCTATGAGCCCTTTGAGCGGACCTGAAGGAGAACTGAGTCATTTCTAAAGACACAGTTCTCCTTCAGGTCCGCTCAAAGGGCTCATAGAGTTACATAGCGGATGATGCTGGACGTTGATTGGTCGCTGATTGGTCGCTTCTTCCCATAGAGAAACATGGCCATAGAGTTACAAAGCGGATAATGCTGGAGGCTGATTGTTCGCGGACCTGAAGGACGACCCGGAGCTCGGTGGAGGAAGACAGAAGACCGCCGGATGGAAGACTCGTGGGCCGGGCTGAAGGAAGAGGATGCCTGGGCCAAAGGAAGGACTGGACCTGGACCTGAGGAAGCAGATGTCATGAAGACAGGTAAGTGATCTACGGCGTCGGGGGGCGCTGTGCGGACATTGTGGGGGGGCTGTGCGGACATGGGGGGGGCTGTGCGGACATGGGGGGGGCTGTGCGGACATGGGGGGGGGGGCTGTGCGGACATTGGTGGGGGGGGCTGTATGTACATGGTGGTGGGGGGGCTGTGCGGACATTGGTGGGGGGGGGCTGTGTGTACATGGTGGTGGGGGGGCTGTGCGGACATGGGGGGGGCTGTGCGGACATGGGGTGGGGGGGCTTTGCGGACATTGTGGGGGGGTGCTGTGCGGACATGGGGTGGGGGGGCTGTGCGGACATTGGTGGGGGGGGGGGGCTGTATGTACATGGTGGTGGGGGGGCTGTGCGGACATTGGTGGGGGGGGCTGTGTGTACATGGTGGTGGGTGGGCTGTGCGGACATGGGGGGGGGGCTGTGTGTACATGGGGTGGGGGGGCTGTGCGGACATTGTGGGGGGGGCTGTGCGGACATTGGGGGGGGCTGTGCGGACATTGTGGGGGTGGGCTGTGCGGACATTGTGGGGGGGGCTGTGTGTACATGGGGTGGGGGGGCTGTATGTACATGGTGGTGGGGGGCTGTGCGGACATTGTGGGGGGGGCTGTGTGTACATGGGGTGGGGGGGCTGTATGTACATGGTGGGGGTGGGCTGTGCGGACATTGTGGGGGGGGGCTGTGTGTACATGGGGTGGGGGGGCTGTATGTACATGGTGGTGGGGGGCTGTGCGGACATGGTGGGGGGGGGGGCTGTGCGGACATTGGTGGGGGGGCTGTATGTACATGGTGTGGGGGGGCTGTGCGGACATTGGTGGGGGGGGCTGTGTGTACATGGTGGTGGGGGGGCTGTGCGGACATGGGGTGGGGGGGCTGTGCGGACATTGTGGCGGGGGGGCTGTGCGGACATGGGGGGGCTGTGCGGACATGGGGGGGGGCTGTGCGGACATTGGTGGGGGGGGGCTGTATGTACATGGTGGTGGGGGGGCTGTGCGGACATTGGTGTGGGGGCTGTGTGTACATGGTGGTGGGGGGCCTGTGCGGACATGGGGGGGTGGGCTGTGCGGACATGGGGTGGGGGGGCTGTGCGGACATTGGGGGGGGCTGTGCGGACATTGTGGGGGGGGCTGTGTGTACATGGTGGTGGGGGGGCTGTGCGGACATGGGGGGGGGTGGGCTGTGTGTACATGGGGGGGAGCTGTGCGGACATTGTTGGGGGGGGGCTGTATGTACATGGTGGTGGGGGGGCTGTGCGGACATTGGTGGGGGGGGCTGTGTGTACATGGTGGTGGGGGGGCTGTGCGGACATGGTGGGGGGGGGGGCTGTGCGGACATTGTGGAGGGTGCTGTGCGGACATGGGGTGGGGGGGCTGTGCGGACATTGGTGGGGGGGCTGTATGTACATGGTGGTGGGGGGGCTGTGCGGACATTGGTGGGGGGGGCTGTGTGTACATGGTGGGGGGGGCTGTGCGGACATGGGGGGGTGGGCTGTGTGTACATGGGGGGGGCTGTGCGGACATTGTTGGGGGGCTGTATGTACATGGTGGTTGGGGGGCTGTGCGGACATTGTGGGGGGGGCTGTGTGTACATGGTGGTGGGGGGGCTGTGCGGACATGGTGGGGGGGGCTGTGCGGACATTGTGGGGGGGTGCTGTGCGGACATGGGGTGGGGGGGCTGTGCGGACATTGGTGGGGGGGGCTGTAAGTACATGGTGGGGGGGGGCTGTGCGGACATTGGTGGGGGGGGCTGTATGTACAAGGTGGTGGGGGGGCTGTGCGGACATTGGTGGGGGGGGCTGTGTGTACATGGTGGTGGGGGGCTGTGCGGACATGGGGTGGGGGGGCTGTGCGGACATTGTGGGGGGGGGCTGTGCGGACATGGGGTGGGGGGGCTGTGCGGACATTGTGGGGGGGGGGCTGTGCGGACATTGTGGGGGGGCTGTGTGTACATGGTGGTGGGGGGGCTGTGCGGACATGGGGGGGTGGGCTCTGTGTACATGGGGGGGCTGTGCGGACATTGTTGGGGGGGGCTGTATGTACATGGTGGTGGGGGGGCTTTGCGGACATTGGTGGGGGGGGGCTGTGTGTACATGGTGGTGGGGGGGCTGTGCGGACATGGGGGGGGGCTGTGCGGACATTGTGGGGGGGTGCTGTGCGGACATTGTGGGGGGGGGCTGTGTGTACATGGTGGTGGGGGGGCTGTGCGGACATGGTGGGGGGGCTGTGCGGACATGGTGGGGGGGCTGTGCGGACATTGTGGGGGGGGCTGTGCGGACATTGTGGGGGGGGGCTGTGTGTACATGGGGTGGGGGGGCTGTGCGGACATTGGTGGGGGGGGCTGTATGTACATGGCGGTGGGGGGGCTGTGCGGACATTGGTGGGGGGGCTGTATGTACATGGTGGTGGGGGGGCTGTGCGGACATTGGTGGGGGGGGCTGTGTGTACATGGTGGTGGGGGGGCTGTGCAGACATTGTGTGGGGGGGGCTGTGCGGACATATAGAGGGGGGGTGCGGACATTGCGGGGCTGGGGAGGGGTGCCGGGGAGTGGGTCTTGGGGGCGGTGCTAGACTGTGGATGGGGGCTGGCGGCGGAGGTGTGCGGTCAGTGAGGGGGGGTCTGTGTGGCGTTGGGGGTGTGCGGTGCTGGGGGGCAGTGCGGGGCTGGGGAGCGTTGCTGGGCTGTGGATCGGGGCTGGGGGGGAGGCACAGGGGGCAGCGCCATAGTCGGAGGTGGGCTGTGGGTAGCGGGGAGCCTCCGCTCCATGGTCCCCGGGCGAGTTGTGGGTAGCGGGGAGCGGAGGCAGCTCGGGCGGCGACTCGCAATGGCCGCTGCGCGGGCATTGCGAGTCGAGTTAGAACGACTCGCAATGGCCGCTTCGCGGCCAATGCTTCGCGCGTATCCACATGACCACGCCGGAAGTAGCGCCGAAAGGGGCAAAAAAGCGATTCGCGATTATATAATAGATATATATATATATATATATATATATATATAAAACTAGAAAAAAATTATCTGCAGCACTCAGCTACTACCAATGTGCAAACATGCTAACAAGCGGTATATATTTGAGGAAAAAATTAAAAAACATACGTTTTTTTTCAAAAAACTCAAAAATCTTATTTTTTTATTTTCTTGGGGTTCTTGGTACGCACATTGGCCAATGTCCGTTTGCTCATCAGCCGTGACAAGGCGACCCCAGGTCTGATAAGTCCTAACGCTGACATCCCTGCCCTCCTTTTCCTCCCTATCCCACTCTCAAGTGGGTGGACACCATCTCAACCTAAGACCACCTGCGGGTGATGAGGGTGCAAGTTGCAGTCATGGAGCCAGATTCTCCATTCGTTATACACAAAACAGAAAAAAAACCGCACAGCACTCACAGACATAATGTGAACTAGTGCCAGCAGGGACACTGGGTCAAACAACTAGAAAAAAATTCTCTGCAGCACTCCGCCATATGTAGTCCCCCTTTTCCATACAGCTTCTCTCCCTCATATGCGGCCCTCCTTGCTTCATACTGTATCTCCCCCGATGTAGCCCCAATTCATACAGCTTCTCACCCAAGTTACCCCCATTCATACAGATTCTCCCCCCATGTGGCCCCCCCATTCATACTGCTTCTCCCCTGATGTGGCCTCCCTTGTTTTTTGCTGCTTCAGCCCCCATGTGTCCCCCCCTTTTTCATACTGCTTCTTTCCTCATGTGGCCCCACCCATTCATGGAGTTCCCCTCATGTTCCCCCCATATCATAGCACTTCTCCCTCCACGTGGCACCCCCCCATTTCATGGCGCTTCTCCCCCACATGGCCCCCCTGTATCATGGAGCTTCTCCCCCACATGGTCCCCTGTTTCATGGAGCTTCTCTGTTCATGTGGGCCCCCGATTTATGGCAGTTTTTCCTCCATGTGGCCCCCCCTGTTTCATAGAGCTTCTCCCCCATGTGGCCCCTCTGTTTCATGGAGCTTCTCCCCCATTTGACCCCCATTTACCCTGCTTCTCCCCTCATGTGCCTCCCATTCACCGTGCTTCACCCCCATATAGCCCCCCATTCTCCCAGCTTCTCCCCTCTTGTGGCCCACCATTCACCCTGCTTCTCACCTCTTGTGGCCCCCCATTCACCCTTCTTCTCCCCTCTTGTGGCCCCCCATTCGCCCTGCTTCTCCCCTCTTGTGGCCCCTATTCACCCTGCTTCTCCCCTCATGTGGCCCCTTTTTCATAATGCTCACTCCCTCCACTCATATGTGGCCCCCGTTCCAGACTCCCCTACCCACCCTATGTGGCCCCTGTTCCAGCCTCCCCCCGCCCAGGCTCTCTTTGGCTCATGGCAATAAATAGTTAATAATTTATATAAGTTTATTGAAGCTATTCAGAAACCTTCCCGAAGCAGGGTTATGTGAATACTTGCACTTTTCTCTAGAATTCCTCTGTCTCAGATTTTATATAATGTTTTGAGTTAGATGTAGCAGTGTAGAAGTTCTTATCAGCATGTTCTGAATGTACTGTACTAATCAAGGCTGAATTGGAATACTAACTCACAGAATATAATTGAATGTTTTTTTCAGAATAAAATGTAGATTCAGCATAATATGATGCAAACACTCTTTATAACATCCCTTTAAGGAGTCATATATAACTGTTAACTCCTCCCTTAATAAAGGTTTTTGTCATTAAGCTCTACTTTGACATGGGTGTCAGCGTGGTTCTTACGGTGGCGTGCACACACTTAGACAAGCATGAATTTGGCGGCAGACAATTAAGATGACAGCCCACCCGGAAGGTGTGGAGGGCATCCATTACAGTTGGCGCCCAACGTGGGGCTATGACGAGACACGTCCAGGGAACGACAGCCACAACTGAACCTTCATTCCCAGGACGGACCATACACGAGGGGTAGACCTGCAGGCTACAAAGAGGTAAGAAAATGATTTATCTTACCTAAGACCCTCCTGTGTCTCCATTCAGGGATGGAGGTAGCTGGCTGTCAGACTCGGACATAGATGACCGGATCTGAGAAACCCTAGCCCTTGCAACCCGGTCCTGAGAATTCCTTAATTGTCTGCCTTATTTGTGCTCTAGCAACCTGATCCTGAGTTTATCTGTGTTTATGTCAGTGCTATCATTGCTACAGTTTCAGTACAGAGAAAGAGAGAGAAAGGCACGGACAGACGGGGCTGAGTGGGGAGATTCTGTTTCCCTGGTCTTCCGACCCCTAATAAGGGTTGATGGTTTTCAGACCCATAATAAGGGTTGATGGTTTTCCGACCCCTAAAAAGGGTTAATGGTTTTCCGACCCCTAATAAGGGTTGATGGTTTTCCGACCTCCAAAAAGGGTTGATGGTTTTCCGACCCCTAAGAAGGGTTGATGGTTTTCCGGCCCCTAATAAGGGCTGATGGTTTTCCCACCCCGCGTGCGCAAGCTAAGGACGGAGTGTAGTGTTAGTGGTCCTGGCTGCGGTGGTGGATGAGTATGTAATTTACGTAAATGATTGTAGTGATGATATTGTTCTATTCTGCTGTCTCTCCAAATAACTCCAGATAACGTGCCCCTTGTGTAGACAAGGTATAGAGCTAGCAATTACTCCCACTGGCTGGATAATAAATCGTGTTACTGACGTCCCATATGCATGTGAAGAAACTGGTTATATAGCAATCCCTGGCACTTCATCAGTACTCAAGGTGTTCAGACAAAATATACATGCCCAGCTAACGATAGTCAATCCGCAAGGGGTTTTGTTGCAAGAAGTATATGCAAGAAAGTTCTATAACCCAGTTGTAGCCCCACTGAGGTGTAGAGGAGGCACAGTTTGATGTTTTATCTGTTTTATCTGTTTGGTGACAACCATTCCAGTTCCAGTCCTCAGACTGACTCTGACTGACTCCAGTGACGCAACCAGTTCCAGTCCTCTGACTAACTGCCTTCCTAACACCACTGACTAGTTTCCATAACGTGCTCACAGTGTAAGCAAGGTGTGAAGCTTGCCATTTCTGCTGACTTGGTTACAGACCAATTTCACCTCTCTTCTACCCCCTTCCAAGGTTTAGAGTGTTCAGAATAAACTTTAATGCCCAGCTCACTGAAGGTATCCCAGTTGACTCCCCTTTATACAACCCTGATGACAGTGGTGACCTTGAGGGGTGGACAGCCATAGCCAAGATAGAAGCATAGAGACTTGGGTTTAAGCTATAATATGGATGTTAATCAGTCAAAGCCTCAGCAAGTTACCCCCAAGAGACCTTGTGGCAGAAAGGAAAGGGAAGAAGTATGTAAAGAAAGAGAAGAAGTATGTAAAAAGAAAGGAAAGAAGTATGTGAAAAATGGAAGAAGTATAGTATGTGAAGAATATGAAGGTCCTCTTAAAACTGATGGGATCCACAACCCATGGAGGACGCTTAGATGAGAAGGAGTGGAAGGAAGTGATAACAAGTAAAAGAGGGCTTTTGAAGGATGCCAAGGTTTTGGAAGATGCAGAAGCATGGTATAAGGATACGAGGAAGTTATGGAAGTTATTGTGGATTGAACATTGTGACGTGTATGCATGTATACTGACAAGATGACACTGGCAGAAGCGGCTGCACTTGTGCCTATGCTGACACATTCCAGATACCCACACAGACCCATCACCCTGTGTCCAGTTCTCAATATGGATGGCACACATTACACTCCAGTGAACCAGGGTGCACCCACTTCGTCTCAAGCTGCCGTCTTAGCACAGACCAGACCCTGCTCTGCAGCAGTATCCGGAATACACAGAAACAGGGACGGGGATGAAACAGGAGATGGAGAAGAGGAGGCTGCCGAAGAAGAATATCAGATGGCATGGGGACAGGAGAATTTCCCAGTTGGGCCTGTAGCTAGGCCAGGAATTCCACAGTATCCCTCCCCAGCCTTAATGGATCCCCTCTCATCAGTAGGAAATCATGGAGGCATGCCTTTGATGAAGACAGCACTGACACAATTGGGAGCAGCAGGTGGAGACGAGCAGACACATTACCAGCTACAGTCTACTTCCCCGGCACAGCACACTCCCCAGGATAGGGGAGGTGGGAGACAGACCTTATCAATGTACGGGGGTACGCAGGCCACAACAGGCAGCTCTACACATGGCTCAGATCAATCACACCGACTGGCACAGTATGAAGACCCTCCACAGCATGTTTCCCTTCCTAGGCGAGGCAGATATGTCTCCTGGGAGCCTCAGGAAGCTGCCACATTGGTGTACACCTAGACCTTTGTACCTCTTCCAACGCATACAGATTGACCACATTCAGATGCCATCCTCCGGAGGATTTGAATATGCACTGGTAGTCGTGGACATATTCTCTGGATGGCCAGAAGCTTTCCCTGTGAAGAACCAATCTGCTAAAACCACTGCAAAGAAACTCCTCTCAGAGATAGTGGGCAGATATGGGGTCCCAGAAACCATTGAGAGTGACCAAGGGCCAGCATTCACAGCCAATCTGACCAAAGATATATGTCAGGCCCTGGGGACAGAGTTAGCTCTTTATACTCTGTATCATCCCAAAAATTCAGGAAGGGTCGAGAGAGGAAACGGGGTATTAAAGAAAAATAAATGCTGAAAGCAGCGCAGGAAACGGGGAAGCCGTGGCATGAAAGTCTTCCCCTCGCATTGTTCAGTGTCAGACACACCCCAACTAGTGCAACTAAGCTAAGTCCCTATGAAATTCTGTTTGGGAATGCCCCCAGACTAGGGTTGTATTTCCCCCAACAGTTGACCCTACAGTATGATAGTTTGACTAAGTTTGTTTCCGAATTAACAAAGCATTTGACTAACAGATTCTCGAGTTTTTTCCTATCTCCCAGATCCTCAAAGCTTGGAAGGAACCCATCAGATCCAGCCAGGAGATTGGGGTCTCATCAAAAGATTCAGCAGACGTGCTCTTGAGCCCAGATATGAAGGCCCTTTCAAGTCCTGCTGGTCACCTCTACGGCTGCGAAGGTTGAAGGAAGGCCTACATGGATCCACGCATCCACTGCAAGAAGGCACCAGATCCAGAAGCCAAAAATGGTTGTTTTGCTCCTTATATATATACTCAGTATAAAGCAGAGGGGAGCAGGTCACAAGATGGTGGAAGGTCATGTAGGAGAGAATATGGGAGATCATACGGGAGGTCATGTTAGTACCACAGCTACAAGGGTCACATATCAGTTTGACTTCCACACCATAGTAAACAGATGCACCTGACACAAGATCTACAACAGCTATGGGTTATATGGGGAATATAGACCAGTCCAGGCAAAAGAACGCAAAGATAAATGGGGTAGAAGCCTGCCAGACCACATGATCCTGACCAAGGGTAGATGGGAGCATAGCCAAAGCCCTAAAAGGACTCACAGACCTGTCAGAAGAATTAGCTCATAATTCTGGTGTTAAGGATCCATGGGACACTTGGTTTGGGAAATGGGATGGATGGCAGAGAGCGCTTATCAAACTAGGTATAATAATCCTTTGTGTTCTATACATAGTGGCTCCAATTTCATGCTGTGTAATACCTTGCATCAAGAAGATGATGTCTCGCGTCATGAAGGAGACAGTTACAACAATGTATGCAGATCTCAGAGGTCCTGATGATGAAGGAGAAATATACGCCTGAGAAAAATGCCATTGCCAATGCCGCAAGATCCCTTGGAGAAATACGAGAACTTGAGACCCATCTTAGAAGATGGAGTAGGGACAGTTTAGGGTGCGGCTAAGGCCAACTGGAAAGGGATTCCGACGTTACGGTTTGTCTCAATGTTGGTGTTGTCTCCTCCCCTTTCCTTTACCTTTTCCCCCTCTGTCGCCTAGGGCAAGGAATTAGGGTAAGATTTTGAATGTCTCCAAAAGGGGGAATGTCATGGCAATAAATAGTTAATCATTTATATAAGTTTATTGAAGCCATTCAGAAACCTTCCAGAAGCATGGTTATGTGAATCCTTGCACTTTTCTCTAGAATTCCTCTGTCTCAGATTTTATATAATGTTTTGAGTTAGATGTAGCAGTGTAGAAGTTCTTATCAGCATGTTCTGAATGTACTGTACTAACCAAGGCTGAATTGGAATACTAACTCACAGAATATAATTGAATGTTTTTTCAGAATAAAATGTAGATTCAGCATAATATGATGCAAACACCCCTTTTAACATCCCTTTAAGAAGTCGTATATAACCGTTAACTCCTCCCTTAATAAAGGTTTTTGTCATTAAGCTCTACTTTGACATGGGTGTCAGCGTGGTTCTTACGGTGGCGTGCACACACTTAGACAAAGCATGAATTTGGCGGCAGATAATTAAGATGACAGCCCACCCGGAAGGTGTGGAGGGCATCCATTACATCTTGGCGCTTACCTCCTGCTCACAGAGACTCCTCACACTGCCAGAACCTCAGCAGCATCAGCGCTGGCACTTCCGTGTCAGAAGGAGCTCAGCTGCTCTAATATCCAAGCAGAGCTCACTGATCCCGGAAGTGCCAGCATGCAGGGGGATCAATACAGTATTCAATATTCAATGAATCCACTCATTAATTCCATGCCTCAGAGACTGCAAGCTGTTATAAAAGCCAGAGTGGGTGCAACAAAATACTAGTAATTTATATGAGTGTTGTTTTGTTTGTTTGTCATGATTCCATAATTTTTTCCTCAGAATTGAGTGATTCCATAATTTTTCCCCTGCTTGGTCAACAAAAGTAATCATTACTGGCTAGCATATTTTTTTTCAAGATTTCTTTTAGTGTTTCTTCAAGGCAGAGAGTTGCCATTTGAAATGACTTTAGTTTTGTGCCATGTCTGTGATCTTCTTTTTTTTCTACATAATTAAACAACTGAGTGAACATCCTCCAAGACAGGTGATTCCATAATTTTTGCCAGGGGTTGTATACAGGCAAGGGGTGACACCTGTGGAGAAGAGACTGTTGTGGGAGTCCAGAGTTGGCCAGTCATGGGAGGATCTCAGGAAGGATCTGCCCAGCCAAGTAAACAAGAAGAGGGAATTGACATTAGAAGTGGTGTTTGTAAGGGATTACAGCAAGTAGATTGTTACAGAGGTTCACAGTGCAACACAATGATTTGTGTGGTCCTGTATCGGAAAGTTGGAGGTTCACTTTTTCTGTACTGCCTGTTTATCATTCACAAGCAAAGTGTCGTCCACCAAAATGCTTGTGCCTCTCTATTATACAGAAGAAAGATAAAAGTTTATTTCCTGCTACCCCCAATTATCCTTGAGTAAAGTGAACTTTGTATATTTCAACTTGACTGGATTCCTCAACCTGAAGATAAAGGTCTCTGATTCCACTCAGGGTGCAACTGGACTGAATATAAATGTGTTCACAGTAGCCACAGCACTATCACACACACAGTCAGATTCTCCAATTTCTTTAGCATACCAGGGCATTAAAAGAGTTGAACTCTCACATGGCTACTGCCCTGAGGCACCTTACGTTATGAATGAATGAATGTCTGTTAAGGTGCTGTCACACAGCACGATCTGGCCAGCGATGTCGGAAGCGATGCGCTGGTGCCCGCTCGCTTCCGACATCGCTGGCCAGCTGTCACACAGCATCGCTGCGGCCGGCGACACCGTAGCGATGCGGGCGGTGACATCGCTCGCTGGGCTGGGCTCAGCCCAGCGAGCGATCTGCAGCTACGCTGCGGTATAGGCTGGATCGCCGCCGGCATCGCTCTGGCGATGTCACACGGCGCGATCCAGCCTTATCGCAGGTCGCCGGTTGACAGGTTTACGGTTCTTCCCGTAAACCTGTCAACCTGCGACCAGCGATAAAATGCGGTCGCGCCGCTCATTTACACAGCGCGATGTCGCTAGCGACATCGCTGATACGTCACTTTTTCGGCGATGTCGCTAGCGACGTCGCCAGGTGTGACACCACCTTTAGGATACACTGAAATACCTGTATAGATTAGCAAGTCAGATTGAATAATGAATGCTGCTCCTCAGAATTGTCTATTCACCATACAACCCATCTCCAAAATGTATAATTAAAATTGCATTTGTATATACTGGGTCACTACTGTACATTAAAGTAATTTTATAATGAAATTAAGCTACATTTTGTTATACTCTGAGCATTAAGGGACAATATTTTTTGTCTTAGAGAAGTTTGTGATAGTTTAAATGTATCACAAACCAGGCAATGCAGCAAAAGTAAAATAGGGGGATTTGGGATCAGAACCCTGTTTCAATATCCAGTTGAAAACACTTGCGATGCAGAGAGCCACTAGCTCATAGCACCACAATAGCCTGCCAGAGGCCAGCAACTGACGTTATACCCATTCTAAGCAACATAGTGATGTCACTGTGTTGATAAACTTGTGCCAACCGAGGGAGAAGAGGAAATCGAAAAGCCACTTGTCATGGGAGCAGGGACAGGTAGGAGGTTTTTTTACTTTTTCTTTACTTTCTATGAGAAGAGGACCACTATGGAGACATTATAAGTATAAAAATACATTATACTATTCCCATATACTTACAAAGTCTGCCTTTCTGCATTCCCTAGAAATGTGTGAGGCCAGTCTGGGAGAGATTCTAAGTATACGAGGACCAGAATAAGAGACACTATTAATATATGTACCACAGTGGGGGAAATTATTATTGAGGAGATTATTAGTGGATGGAGCTACAAATTAAACCATTTCATATATATATATATAGTTCCAGAAAATTAAATATTTCTCCCAAAATACTATTGCAATTACACATGATTTGTTATACATGTTTATTTCCTTTCTGTGTAATGGGACAAAAAAAAAGAAAAAGGCAAATTGAACATAATTTTACACAAGCATGGTAAACAGAAAGAGGGAAAGAAAACTGAATGAGGACTTGAATGAGCAAGCAGACATTGGCCAATGTGTGTACTAAGAACTTCAGAAATAAAAAGATAAGAATTTTGAGTTTTTTGAACAAAACGTAAGTTTTTAAGCTTTTTTCTCATATACATACAGCTTGTTAGCATTTGTACATCATTGGTAGTAGCTGAGTGCTGCAGAGAATTTTTTTCTAGTTTATTACCAACACCTGTTAGGTGCCACGGGTAAGTTACAGGTGCTGTTAATTACACAAATTAGAGAAGCATCACATGATTTTTCTAACAGTGCCAATACTTTTGTCCACCCCTATTTTTATGTTTGGTGTGGAATAATATCCACTTTGACTTTAGGACAATTCTTTTTGTGTTTTTTTCATTGAAGACAAATTAAATGAAGATAATAATACCAAAGAATTTGTGATTGCAATCATTTTCAGGAAGAAATTGAGTTTTATCTGACAGAATTGCAGGGGTGTCAATACTTTTGGCCACAACTGTAGGTAGAGGGATACAAAGATAGATGGGTAGAAGGAGGGATAGACAGAGGGATAGATAGAGGGCTGGATAGATGAATAGATAGATATGGATAGATGATGGATAGATGGAGGGATAGATAAATAGATAGATAGATAGATAGATAGATAGATAGATAGATAGATAGATAGATAGATAGATAGATAGATAGATAGATAGTGTCAAAAAGGACTGCAGCACTCCTTATTCGTTGCAAAATCCGCCTTTATTGGGCCATCAGGTGTAATGCGATGTTTCGGGAAACAATCTCCCTTCCTCTAGCAGCTAGTCACAGCTCTGGCAGGATTTTTATACATTCCATGTGCATAGCCATTAATTAACATTAACTATACAAGTGTGCTATAATTACATCAATTTTCATACATACACATGTATTTAAACCTAATAGTATCTTATAGTGCTCTACATATGACTTCCCATACCCTTTGTTTATCAATTGTTTCATTATATTTAACTTATTTCTTTATCTTAGTGATGTTATAAAATTAAGGGACTTACTGACTTTATTAGCTGCAGCTGTTAGCAATCAGGCTTATTGTACACATTACAGTGCTCTTTCCTACTTACATCCACTGCCATTCTCCTCACGCGCTGCCTCCTTTAGACGCCCGCACATGCGCAGTGTGTATTATTTACTAGTGTTACTATGGCGATACCGGAAATTAATCCTGCGCCATCCTGTATCTTTTGCGCATGCGCAGTGCACTATATGAAGTCTGTGCTCTTAACTATGTGTTCCCTTCCTGTAAACTACAGGATATGCACCTAGCGCCATTATCGTTACTACAGTGCTACTTATAACTATACTTACAAGTCTTTCACACTTATTACATATTACTTTTAACCAAACGTATGAATAAAGTGCATATGTGCTTCTAAAACAGAGACTCAAGTGACAAATATCTGTTTAAAACTTATTATATAATATTTCTTAGTAACAATAGTTACAATAATAATAGTACTGTGTGACCTCCTATTCAGGAGATGAGTTCAGTATGTTATTTTTAGTGGTCTCCATTCATTTAGTGACTTATGATCATTCACATTTTGCCCTTCCCCTAGGGATTATTACACCCATAATAAGGTCACCTGTCAGTGGTACAGGAAAACAACTAACCAGTTACACTAAAGAACCACCGGTCAGCAATAGGCAGAGTGGCCTTTCAGGCCATGTTGATACAGTATTTATTTCATTGTGGATGATGACACAATCATACCAACTTCTGCCAGCATCTTCACAAGATTTTACTTTTGTTCTTGGGTTGATATGTACATGTTGGACCAAAGCACATTCATCTCTGCGATGCAAAACCTCCTTCCTTCCTAAGCGGACTGATGGCTGGACATTCCCATCTTGTGTCTACTTACATATAAGTGTTTGCACAGATGACGAGGCACCTTCAGGTATCTGGAAAATGCAAATACATGAGGGGTAAGGGATTGTGCCGAACACGGGTGCCAGGGAAATAGTGTCTGGAAACCACTCGATTAACATAGAAGAAGTGGAGAACATTTTCCAGCAACAGGCTTCTTGTCTTTAAAATTCTTCAATTTTATTGTGTCAATAATAAACGCATCATGTGGGGGATGCAGCCTCTAATGTCTGACGTGTTTCACATAGTTTTATTATTTTAATATGCCTATGAATAAGAACACCTGTTCAAAACACATAAAGTGTTAGGGGTGATGCTTTTATTATTGACACAATAAAATTGAAGCATTATAAAGACAAGACGCCTGGTGCTGGAAAACTTTCTTCATTTCTTCTATCTGAAAATTGCACTCAAGGATGAACAAGATTTGTACAAATTCACAATTCTCTTCCTCTCTCCAAGACCAAGTGCCTCCAGGTCCGCGCTGTTGCCTCGAAGAAGTACCAAAGACACCGCGATGCTTTGTATAAAATCTTTTCTGCTTTATTATTTAGGGAAATAAAGCAGAAAAGATTTTATACAAAGCATCCCGGTGTCTTTGGTACTTCTTCGAGGCAACAGCGCGGACCTGGAGGTACTTGGTCTTGGAGAGAGTTTACATACCCACATCGTGGAAGTGCGGTCCCTGCGGCAGTTGCTAGGTTTGAGCGATCAAGCTGGTTGTGAGCATTACAACCCCACCAGGTGAGCAGTTTTTGAGCTATATGTCACTAATCTCCTAAGTGGGATAAGACCCTATGCGCATTCTCATTCTTATAGATCACATCTCTTCCTGTTATATTGACTGATTTCTTTACACTGTCTCATGATGCTACACAAATAAGTTGTGTGTATCTGTTGTGCAATAAAATACATCCACAGTTGTGTCTCTAATTGACTCAGATGTTGCCAATGAACCTATCAGAATCTTCCAAACACATTACATCATCATATGGGCTGCAAATTGTTTAAAGACATAGTAATCTTAGTGTATGTAAACTTGTGACTTTGTAGAAATTAATAACAATAGGTTACAACATTCTTTCTCTCTCATTATTCTGGCATTTGGCAAATATAATTAATTATGGTCACCCTGATTGACCTAAAACAGGAAAGGTTTATTCTGATTTCATGTCAGATAGTGAGAAAAACATGCATATGTGTCTTTCTATATAGAGTATGTAAACGTCTGGTCTCACCTGTATTTGTCATCCATCATAGAAGGCACAATATCTTTAGGTGAGAATAGACAACATTTAACCTCCCAGTGGCAGAAGAAAAACTTACACTATCATTTTCTGTTCCAACCAAGTGTACTCCACATTTTCCACAGTTAACCTAATTTCAACATTTCAACATCGCTTTCTGCAGTTGACTCATTCTAGCGCTGATTCACTATTGTATTTTTTTGCTATTTGCTGGCTGCTTAACTATAAAATCTCTTCTAAATCCGATGAACAGAACAAAGCTAACCTTTTGCCTGTGGTTTGACAGCAAGTTATCATTATTATGGAAAAGGTTATAATGCAGCATGACACAGTCCAACCTAAGCAAATATAGAAAATAACACTTCTGTTCTGCTCCATTGAATGGGTCTAGAGGGACTCACTCCAGCTGTGCGGTTTGTTGAACTTTTTTCATATGCTATTTTGAGTTTAGGTATTAAAAGGAGTTTATTTTCTGCCATTTTAGCACAATATGACAAGTTAACTTCCTGTGTATAATTATTTGAGTACTGGTTAAAAATTAATATACAAGGACAACATCTGTAAGGAGTTTGTTTGTTCTCCCTTTGTTTGCATGGGTTTCCTCCAGGTTGTCCAGTTTCCGCTAACACTCCAAAGACATACAGTCTTGCTCATTGTTATCGGCACCCATGAAGTTTAAGTACATAATGTGAATTGAGTGAGACACCTTTTTTGTATACAGCACTCTTGTTATATACAAAAGAGCAAATGATAAACAAAAATTTAAAACAAAAAACAATGGGAGGGAAAATTAGAAAAACCTAACTCTTGCTGTTACACTGGTATTGGCACTGTGTACATTAAATGAATATGGAAACACATTTTGACTCGCCTGTTTTAAATCACAAATGATAATCACCTGTGATAAATTGTCGGTGTCCATGTGACATAAATTAGGCAATGAATGTTGACTTCAGTGTTATAAAAGCCACATGTTAGGCCCTGTTCCTTTGTCACAATGGTGAGGACAAATGGAGCTGTCTGAGGACATCAGAACTCCTATTATTAGCAAACACAATAATTCCAAAAGTTATAACGCCATCTCCAAAGACCTTGGTATCCCAGTTTCAACAATGAGGAATGTTATCAAGAAGTTTACCATGCATTGAACCAGAGGAAAATGTCCCCCTGTGCTGGCACATGTCCCCCATGTGATGGCACATGTCCCCCTGTGATGGAACATGTACCACTGTGCTGGCACATGTCTCCTAGTGATGGGACATGTCCCCCTGTGCTTGCACACATCCCCCAGGGATGGCACATGTCCTCCAGTGATGGCACATGTCTCCCTGTGCTGACACATGTCCCCAGTGATGACACACATCTCCCAGTGATGGCACATGTCCTCCTGTGCAGGCACAAGTCCTGATGGTACACGTCCCCCAATGCTGGCACATGTTCCCCTGTGCTAGTACATGGCTCCAGTGATGGCACACGGTTGCAGTAATGGCATATGTCCCCCTGTGATGGCACACGTCCTTCAGTGATGGCACATGTTCCCCAGTGATGGCACATGTCACACTGTGCTGGATCCATGGCCCCCTGTGAAGGTACATTCCCCCTTGTACTGGATATGGCCTCCCCATCACTCTGTATGGTCCCCCATGCTGTTGTCCACACTAAAATAACAAACATTTTGTGCTTACCTCTCCGTGCCTCCCTGCTTGTCACTCTTGGAACAGCAGAGTGACATCATCACTGCACGCCCGATCATATGACCATCCCGGGACTCAGGAAATGTGACAAGCAGGGAGAGACAGAGGACAGTGCCAGAGAGGTAAGCATAAAGTGTTTGTTATTTTAATGTGGGCAGCAGCATGGGGGCTATAAAGAGTGATGGGGAGGTCATATCCAGCATGGGGGGTGCAGGCACATGCAATATTTGCCACTCCCCCAGTCCATATCTCGGCGCGGATTCAGCACCAAGGTGATGGACAGCGGGTGCAGTGTATATTACATGAGGCTAATGAGTGGGAGCACATGACCTCCTGCTGTCTCCTGCAGCCCACAGCCAGCCTCTTTCAGTCCACGGACACCGCTCCAGAGCCGCCCTCACTCTCCCCTGCAGTATAGGACCCTAGATTCGGATTATAAAATGCACCCCCACTTCCCCCAAAATTTGGGGAAACAAAAGTGTGTCTTATAATCTGGAAAATACGGTACCATATACCGCACACTAAATCAAGCAGAGCTTTATGGGTGAAAGCCAAGGAAGAAACCATTGCTGAAGAAAAGACATAATAAGTAATGGCTGATCTTTGCCAAAGAGTATGTTGACAAATCGCAATCATTCTTGGAAAATGTTCTGTGGACAGATGAAACAAAAATAGACCTTTTCGGCAATACAAAGCAACAGTGTATTTACAGATGGCGCAATGCAGCTTAGAAGGAAAAGAACACCCTACCAACAGTTAAGCATGGTGGAGGATCCATAATGCTGTGGGGTTGCTTTGCTGCATCTGGTACTGGAGGCCTTGAACTGTATCACAGGAATTATGAAATCAGAGAATTATTAAGAGATTTTACAGCAAAATGTCCTACCCAGTGTAATAAAACTTGGATCGAGTCGAAGAACATGGGTCTTCCTGGAAGGCTTAATGACCCAAAGCACATATCAAAACATTTATAGGAATGGTTGAAAAAGATAAAATGGACTGTTTTAAAATGGCCAGCAATGAGTCCTGAACTCAATCCCATTGAAAATCTTTGGGGTGAGCTGAAATCTGCCATTGGGAAAAAGAACCTTGAAAATATTCAAGAGCTTGAACAAACTGCAAAGGAAGAGTGGGAGAAAATACCAGCTGAGAGGTGCAAGAAGGTTATAGATGGTTACAAGGAGTTTTGGAGGCTGTCGTCAATGTCAAAGGGTGTGCAACAAGTTTTAATTAGGGGCCTTTATTGCTGCACATGATGTTTGCTCTGTTTGTTCTTTGAAATTACAACATGCAAGTTGACAAACAATGTTGTATTGTTGTATTACTTTGGACGACTACCGTATATACTCCCGTATAAGCCGAGTTTTTCAGCCCAAAAATTGGGCAGAAAAGTACCCCCCTCGGCTTATACGCGAGTCAGTGACGTCATTGCCTGCGACGAACAGGAAGCCGGAAGAAGACGGACGGATGAAGCCGGGGATCGTGATGTCGGCAGCGGCGGGCGGCGGGGACAGTGATAAGTATAAAGATTTTACTTTACAGGTTTACAGAGCGTGAGGGGGGGGGCCCTGGATTACTGAGGCTGCTGGGGCTCCTGTATACTACCACTGGGGCTGCTGGGGCTCCTGTATACTACCACTGGGGCTGCTGGGGCTGCGGTATACTACCACTGGGGCTGCTGGGGCTCCTGTATAGTACCACTGGGGCTGCTGGGGCTGCTGTATACTACCACTGGGGCTGCTGGGGCTGCTGTATAATACCACTGGGGAGGCATGTATACCACTGGGGGGGCCTGTATACAACACTGCTGGGGGCTGTATACCTGTGCTGGGGTCCACCCTCGGCTTATACACGAGTCAATAGGTTTTCCCAGATTTTGGGGGCAAAAGTAGGGGGGTCGGCTTATACACGAGTATATACGGGTAATTAAAAAATCCTGGGGATATAACTTTGGTACATTTCCATTTCTTTCTGAAGATATTTTACAGTCTATAAATAAATGAAGGGGTACCAAAAATGGTGAGCAGGACTGTACTGATAGGGGATTTAGGTTGTGAGCCCCAATGGGGACAGAGATAATCTCTGTAAAGCACTGCACAATATGATGGTGTTATATAAGCAAGCATAATTAATAATAATATCTGGTTTCATAAATATATATTGGATGATTGTACTTTTAATAGAGCTTAATACATATTTTCAGACCAATTGCTTTACTTAAATTTATCATTTCTTTATGTAGTCAATATCCATTCTTGATTGCATTGCCCATTACAGCTTCTCTTGTTTGGGCTTTTCAGAGACTCGGGGGGTATAAAAGCTTAAGAAAAGATGGCATGTGTATGTGAATATTTAAATCAATAAACTAATTTGCGTTCTAGCTACTGAAGATTAATAATTTTCTTTTTGGCAGATGCTATTTCATGATGGTTTACAACTAGACACTGGCAGTCAGCCATTCACTACAATAAACAATTTTAGACATAAATAAAGCGACATAAATAAAATACACCTGCGGCATAGCTGGCACAAAATGGACGTGATAAAATGCCATAATAACTATGAATTAACTGTGAGATCCAGATGCTTAGCTGGTTTACTTTATGGACATAAATTACCGTATATACTCGCGTATAAGCCGAGTTTTTCAGCCCAAAAATTGGGCTGAAAAGTCTCCCCTGGGCTTATACGCGAGTATATACGGGACCCCCTCACTGTTTGGCGCCCCCACCTCAGGATGCCCCCCCCCCCCCGCACACAGCGCTGCGCTCATACATTACCAGCCTGTCAGCTGTCATCCTCCGGTGGCGGATCGCGGCTCCCGGCTTCCATCTTCATCTGTGTCTTCCTGCATGTCACATGACCGGCCGGCGTCGCGATTACGTCATCGCGATGAGCCCCGGTCACAAAGCAGGAAGACACAGATGAAGATGGAAGCCGGAGCCGGGAGCCGCGATCCGCCACCGGAGGATGACAGCTGACAGGCTGGTAATGTATATGCGCAGCGCTGCGTGCGGGGGGGGGCCATCCTGAGGTGGGGGCACCAAACAGTGAGGGGGGCCTGGGGCTGCTGTGTACTACCCCTGGGGCTGCTGTATATACCCCTGGGGCTGCTGTGTACTACCCCTGGGGCTGCTGTGTACACCCCTGGGGCTGCTGTATATACCCCTGGGGCTGCTGTGTACTACCCCTGGGGCTGCTGTGTACTACCCCTGGGGCTGCTGTGTACACCCCTGGGGCTGCTGTATATACCCCTGGGGCTGCTGTGTACTACCCCTGGGGCTGCTGTGTACTACCCCTGGGGATGCTGTGTACTACCCCTGGGGCTGCTGTGTACTACCCCTGGGGCTGCTGTGTACTACCCCTGGGGCTGCTGTGTATACCCCTGGGGCTGCTGTGTATACCCCTGGGGCTGCTGTGTACACCCCTGGGGCTGCTGTGTACACCCCTGGGGCTGCTGTGTACACCCCTGGGGCTGCTGTGTACACCCCTGGGGCTGCTGTGTATACCCCTGGGGCTGCTGTGTATACCTCTGGGGCTGCTGTGTACACCCCTGGGGCTGCTGTGTACACCCCTGGGGCTGCTGTGTATACCCCTGGGGCTGCTGTGTACACCCCTGGGGCTGCTGTGTACACCCCTGGGGCTGCTGTGTATACCCCTGGGGCTGCTGTGTATACCCCTGGGGCTGCTGTGTATACCCCTGGGGCTGCTGTGTATACCCCTGGGGCTGCTGTGTATACCCCTGGGGCTGCTGTATATACCTCTGGGGCTGCTGTGTACTACCTAAGGGCTGCTGTATACCACTGGGGCTGCTGTATATACTGCTGGGGTCTGCATACCACTGGGGAGGCTGCTGTATACTACCACTGGGGGGGCCTATATACCACACTGCTGGGGGCTGTATACCTGTGCTGGGGTCCACCCTCGGCTTATACACGAGTCAATAGGTTTTCCCAGGTTTTGGGGGCAAAAGTAGGGGGGTCGGCTTATACATGGGTCGGCTTATACACGAGTATATACGGTATGTGTTCTTCATATTTTAGGACATTATATTGGTTGTTCAGCAGCGTAACACACCATAAATCCTGCTTTGCGTAATACTTTTAATTGTTCCGACAGCAGAAATTTACATGCAGATCTAAACATTGGCACCGTGAGACTTAACAGCCACCTAAAATAAAAATCTCCCGACTGACTGACAGCCTATATGCTCTGAGATTTCAGGCATTGGAGCCATGAAGCCAGAAGAAGAGGCAGCACTGAGCAAATAACAGAGCTGGAGTGACAGAAGCTGTAAGGGCCCCTTTACACACGGCTACATTTGTAGCTTGTCACCAGGTAACTTACTGGTTGCAGTGAAATCATGGATACATGATTCCATTTGTACACAGCAACAAGATAGAACCATGTATCCATGATTTCACTGCAACCAGTAAGTTACCTGGTGACAAGCTACAAATGTAGCCGTGTGTAAAGGGGCCCTAACAGATGCTGCTGACAGATTCCCTTATAAATTGTATTTCAACTATTTATATTATCTTATAATGATTGTCTTGTGGCGTCTGTCATTCACTTCCGTAGGGATGAGACTGTATCCCATAATTCCCCGTGCCACTGGATGCATGCTGGAAGTCATATTGCGACACCCAAGTGATGGGTGTCGCAATACGGCGCCTGCTGACGATACTGCCAACTAGAAACCCGCCGTCCATGCTGTCAGCTGCTCACCAGCTACGCACGCCCCCTGCTCACCAACCCCCTGCAACCCCCTTGTCCACATTTTCTCCCACTTGCCCAGTGCATGCTGATCACCTGCCCCCTCCCACCTGCTAGTCCATGTTCCCTCCCTCCACTCAATGCATACTGTTTACCTGCTGCCTCACGCCCACCGGTCCATGCTCCCTTCCTATCGGCAGCCTTGTGCATGCGGCTCACCTGCTCCCTCCAGCCCGTCCACGCAACTTCCTTCCCAGTACATGCTTCTCCCCTGCCCCCTCCCACCCACTGGTCTATGCTTCCTCCAGCCAGATTGATGCATGCTGCTCATCTGCTCCACGTTCCTTCCAGCCAGCCCGTCTGCCTGCTGCTCACCCTGCACAGCCCCCAATCACTCCGAACAGCTTCTACTTACCCCGCACAGCCCCAATTCACCCTACTCAGCCCACACAGTCACCATTCACCCTGCACAGTCCCTGCCCACCCCCCACTCACCCAGCACAGCCCTCACTCACCCTAGATAGCCCCCGTTCACCCAACTCAACCCACGCTCACCCTGCATAGCCCCCGCTCATGCTGCTCAGCCCACACAGTCCCCAACTCAGCCTGCACAGCCCCCTGCTCAGACAGCACAGCCACCCCACACTTTCCCACACAACCCCCCTGCTATCCCCGCACAGCCCTCGCTTTCCAGCACAGCCCCTGTTCACCCTGCACAGCCCTTGCTCACCCTGCACAGCCTACACACTCCCTGCTCACCGTCACATAGCCCAGTCACCCCTGCAGCATGCTCACCCTGCACAGCCCCTGCTCACCCTAACAGCCTCTGCTCACCCCCCACAGCCCACACGCTCCCTAGTCACACTTGCACAGACCAGTCACCCCTGTAGCACGCTCACGCCTGCACAGCCCACTCACCCCTGCAGCATGCTCCCCACTCACCCCCAAGGAGCTCACTCACCCTTGCAACATGCTCGTTGCTCACCCCCACACAGCCTACTAACCCCTTCAGCACATTCCCTGCTCACCCCATCACAGCCCACATGCTCCCCACACAGCCCAGTCAGCCTTACAGCATGCTACCCATTCACCCCCACACAGCTCACTAACCCCTGCGCAGCACACTTCCTGCTCACCCCCACAGCCCACAAGCTCCCCGCTCACCCCCACACAAGCCACTCACCCACGCACAGCCCACTCATCCCTGCAGCATGCTCCTTGCTTAACCTCACACAGCCCACACACTCCCTGCTCACCCTTGCACAGCCCACTCACGTCTGCAGCACACTCACCACCGCACAGCCCACACAGCCCTGAAGCAAGTTCCCCGCTCACCCCCGCAGAACCCACACACCCCTGCAGCATACTCCCCGTTCACCTACACACAGCCCATTCACCCCTGCAGCATGCTCCCTGCTCACTCCTGCAGCTTGCTCCCCAATCCCGCGTAGCCCACTCACCCTTGCAGCATGCTCACCGTTCACCCCCACACAGCCCACTAACCCCTTCAGCACACTCACCGCTCATCCCCTCACAGCCCACTCACCTATGAAGAATGCTCCCCGCTCACAGCCCACATGCTCCCCGCACAGCCCAGTCACTCCTGCAGCATGCTGCCTGCTCACCCCTGCACAGCCCACTTACCCCTGCAGCACACTCCCCACTCACCCCCACAGCCCAATTGCACCCCACACACACCCATAGAGCCCACTCACCCCTGCAGCACACTCCGGGCTCACCCCACAGCCCACTAACTCCCTGCTCACCCCCACACAACCCACTGACCCCTGCAGAATGCTCCCTGCTCACCCCACACAGCCCACTCATCCCTGCAGCACACTCCCTGCTCAGCACCACACAGCTCACCCCTAGGGAGCACATGCTAAGTTACTAATGCAGCCGCCATCTTTGGTCACTTGAATATTCAAAGATGGCGATCGCGTGACACATCTCACCGCCCTACCACAAGATTACAGTAATTACAGGATTATGTCAGAGAACTTGGTGGGAGCTAATAAAGTGGATAACGAGGTGTCTCTGTCTTTTGTTTGCAATAAATTATTTATCTCGGTGTTGTTGTTTTTTTCACTTTACTGAAAATATTGCTAATGGCCAGCTGTCATGACAGCTGACATTAACAATAGTAATTGATGTCAGCTACCAAAAATAGCTGACTTAAACCCCTTTATTACCTAGTCTTTCTGCAGTTACTATGGCAATAGTGTCCTCAGTTCACCTCACCACTTACCATGTAGCAGATCTCAGCCCTGTCATTCAGTGATCAGAGACCACAGGGAAAAGATGTGCTTAGCTCATTCCTGTGGTCTCTGATGTAGCAGAGCTGTGTTTGTCCAGAAAGATAGAAGATGAGGATCAAGGAGGGGTACGAGGGTGGGGAAGGGGTAATAAAGATGGGGTCAGTAAGTGTCAGTGTGCTTTTATTTTGAATAAAATGATTTGTCTCTGTGTTGTTTCTTTTTTAACCATTTACCGTATATACTCGTGTATAAGCCGACCCGTGTATAAGCCGACCCCCCTACTTTTGCCCCAAAAATCTGGAAAAACCTATTGACTCGTGTATAAGCCGAGGGTGGACCCCA
Organism: Allobates femoralis; assembly: GCA_033576535.1. Taxonomy (NCBI): domain Eukaryota; kingdom Metazoa; phylum Chordata; class Amphibia; order Anura; family Aromobatidae; genus Allobates; species Allobates femoralis. Next base: position 335,709,422 of record JARQOC010000004.1, on the reverse strand, counting down.
GCACAGGTATACAGCCCCCAGCAGTGTGGTATACAGGCCTCCCCCAGTGGTATACAGGCCTCCCCAGTGGTAGTATATAGCAGCCCCAGTGGTAGTATATAGCAGCCCCAGTGGTAGTATACAGCAGCCCCAGTGGTAGTATACAGCAGCCCCAGTGGTAGTATACAGCAGCCCCAGTGGTAGTATACAGCAGCCCCAGTGGTAGTATACAGCAGCCCCAGTGGTAGTATACAGCAGCCCCAATGGTATACAGCAGGCCCCCAGGGGTACATATAGCAGCCCCCAGGAGGTACCCAGCAGCCCCCTGGAGGTACACAACAGCCCCCTGGGGGTCCCCAGCAGCCCCCTGGGGGTACACAGCAGCCCCCTGGGGGTACACAGCAGCCCCCTGGGGGTACACAGCAGCCCCCAGGGGGTACACAGCAGCCCCAGGGGGTACACAGCAGCCCCCTGGGGGTCCCCAGCAGCCCCCAGGGGGTACACAGCAGCCCCCTGGGGGTCCCCAGCAGCCCCCTGGGGGTCCCCAGCAGCCCCCTGGGGGTACACAGCAGCCCCCAGGGGGTCCCCAGCAGCCCCCAGGCGGTACCCAGCAGCCCCCTGGGGGTTCCCAGCAGCCCCCAGGGGGTCCCCAGCAGCCCCCAGGGGGTCCCCAGCAGCCCCCTGGGGGTACACAGCGGCCCCCAGATGCTGGCACTCGCCCCCCCCTTGCAAGGGCCCCCCCCCCGCTTCTCTTACCATTCCGGACTTCTGATCCGCGCCGATCCTCAGTGCTCCTCGCTGCTCCGTCCGTCTTCTACATCCGGGATCCCCGACGCGATGACGTCACATGCCTGCGACGGCCGGAGATCCCGGATGTAGAAGACGGACGGAGCAGCGAGGAGCACCGAGGAGCGGCGCGGATCAGAAGTCCGGAATGGTAATATAACCATCGGGGGGGGGGGCCCTTACAAGGGGGGGCAAGTGCCAGCACTTGGGGGGGATTTATTTAGTTATGCACTGCTTCCCCCTGCCGCTGATTGACAGGGGGATGCAGTGCATATTTAATGAGCGGCCCCACGTGACGGGGCCGCTCATACAGCAGCCCCCCCCCGCCTCCTGAAGCCTCCACAGCCCCGGACACAGCCCCCACCCGTATTGACTCGTGTATAAGCCGAGGGGGAGACTTTTCAGCCCAAATTTTGGGCTGAAAAACTCGGCTTATACACGAGTATATACGGTATTTGAGATTCTTAATGGCCAGGTCTAACTTGGCCTGATATTAGGAATCTCAGGGCTTATTACCAGCTGGCAATAAAAGCTGGTATTAACCCCTTATTACCCATCATGCCACCACCACCAGGGCCACTGAAAGAGCCTGGTAAAGCGCCTGAAAATTATCCTATGATTAATGCCCCATTTTCAGGGGTGGGTGCAGGCTGCTATTCTTCTATCCTAAAACAATGGGTCCTCTGCCAGCTGAGAATACCAGCCCTCAGCTGCCTAGTTTTACCTTGGCTGGCAATTAAAAATATGGTGGAGTCCATGCATTTTTTTTTGCCAGCCAAGGTAAAATTGAGTTGCTGAGGGTGGCTGCTTGCAGCTGTCTGCTTTCACTGGGCTAGACTGAAAAATACTGTGACGCCTCATGCATTTTTTTAAATTATTTATTTATTTATACACTAACACCCAAAAGAGACAGGACAGAGGTGAATGTACAATTTGTATAAAGTAGAAAAAATGTAAATCTATCCTCGTCGAAGCAGTCTATTATTATTATTATTTATTTATATAGCGCCATTAGGTTCCATGGCGCTTTACATGAGAATGAGGGAGACAAGAACAAGTACACTAAATCTAGGCGATCAGGACGTACAGGTACAGGAGAGGCAGGGACCCTGTCCACGAGGGCTCACAGTCTATGAGGGGTGGGTTAGGATACAGTAGGATAGGGGAATGTCAGGTATGGGGTGTTCGCCTGGGACTCATGGCAGGTTGTAGGCTTGACGGAACAAGTGAGTCTTCAGGTGACACTTGAAGCTACTCAGGGTAGGAGAGTGTCTGACGTGTTCGGGTAGGGAGTTCCAGAGTAAGGCAGATGCCCGGGAGAAGTCCTGGACTCGGTTGTGCGAAGAGGTGATGAGGGGGGAGCAGAGGAGGAGTTCTTGGGAGGAGCCGAGGTTGCGTGAGGGTAGGTATCGGGAGACCAGGTCGGAGATGTATGGTGGGGCCAGGTTGTGTATGGCTTTGTACGCCATGGTTAGTGTTTTGAATTGGGATCTCTTGGAGACGGGGAGCCAGTGAAGGGCTTGGCAGAGGGGGGAGACAGGGGAGTAGCGGGAGGACATATAGATGAGTCGGGCAGCGGAGTTGAGGATAGACTGGAGAGGTGTGAGGGAGTTAGCCGGGAGGCCATTGAGAAGGAGGTTGCAGTAGTCAAGGCGGGAGATGATAAGAGCATGGATGAGTGTTTTAGCGGTGTCGTGGGTGAGGAAGGAGCGGATCCGTGAGATGTTCTTGAGCTGGAGCCGGAGGGATGTGGTGAGGGCCTCGATGTGGGGTTTGAAGGATAGGGAGGAGTCAAGGATTACCCCGAGGCACTTGGCTTGGGGGACTGGGGAGAGGGCGCAGTCGTTGACGCAGATGGATAGGTTGGGAGGTGGGGTGGAATTTCTTGGGGGAAGACTATGAATTCAGTTTTGTCCATGTTGAGTTTAAGGAAGCGAGCAGAGAAGAAGGATGAGATGGTGGAAAGGCATTGAGGGATTTTCAAGAGTAGGGAGGTGATGTCAGGGCCGGACAGGTAGATTTGGGTGTCATCAGCGTAGAGGTGGTACTGGAGGCCATGGGACTCGATGAGTTGCCCTAGGCCGAGAGTGTAAATGGAGAAAAGTAGGGGTCCCAGGACTGAACCTTGGGGGACTCCGACAGAAAGGGGGTAGGGTGAGGAGGAGGTGTGGGAGTGGGAGACGCTGAAGGTCCGGTCCGCTAGGTATGAGGAGATCCAGGAGAGGGCAAGGTGGGTGATGCCAAGGGATTGTTGGTGACTTTGGTCAGGGCTGTTCGGTGGAATGGAGAGGTCGGAAGCCGGACTGTAGGCGGTCAAAGTGGGAGCACGAGGAGAGGTGAGAGGACAGTTCGGAGTGGACATGTTGTTCAAGTAGCTTAGAGGCGAATGGGAGAAGAGATATGGGGCGATAGTTAGAGACAGAGGTAGGGTCAAGTGAGGTTTTTTTTTAGGATGGGCGTGATTAGGGCGTGTTTGAAGACCGAGGGGAATGTACCAGTGCTAAGTGAAAGGTTAAAGAGGTGGGTGAGGGCTGGGATGAAAATGGAGGTGTGGTTGGGAATGAGGTGGGATGGGAGCGGGTCGTGGGCGCTGGTGGTGAGGTGTGATTTTGACAGGAGGGAGGAGAGTTGGTCTTCAGTTATGGGGGGGAAGTGGCTGATGGAGGAGGAGGGCAGTGTAGGTGGGAAGGGGAGGTGTGGGGGTAGTGGACCGAAGCTGCTTCTGATCTTGTTGATCTTCTCCTTGAAGAAGGTCGCAAAGTCTTCAGCAGAGATGAGGGGAGAAGGGGGAGGAGCAGGTGGGCGAAGTAAGGAGTTGAAAGTTTTGAAGAGCTGTTTGGGGTTGCGGGACAGAGAGGTTATAAGGGATGAGAAGAACACTTGCTTGGCGGTAGCGAGTGCCGTCTTGAAGTCAGTGATGGATTGCTTGAACAGAGCAAAGTGCTCGGGGGTGTGAGACTTTTTCCATCTCCTCTCGGCGACTCTGGACGCCCGTCTCAGGTTTTTAGTGAGGGTGGTGTGCCAGGGTTGCCTGTTAATGCGTGGAGCATGGAGAGTGAGGGGGCGGCTAGGTCGAGAGCGTTTGTTATGGTGGTGTTGTATAGGGTGGTGGCAGTGTCAATGTCGTCAGCGCAGGGTAGGTCGGTGAGAGGGAGGAGAGATTCAGAGAATAAAGGAAGATCAAGATCTTTTAGGTTTCGGCGAGGGTGATCAAGTTTGCGGAGAGGGAGTAGTGTGGCAGGGGAGGAGAGGGCGGAGAAGGTTAAGAGATGGTGGTCGGACAGTGTGAGTACCGAGGTTGTGAGGTTAGAGAGGGAGCAAAGGCGGGTAAAGATGAGGTCAAGCGTGTGGCCTTGTTCGTGGGTGGGAGAGGAGGACCATTGGGAGAGCCCTAGGGAAGTGGTCAAGGAAAGAAGGTTGGAGGCGGCTGGGCGGGGAGTGTCAATGGGGATATTGAAGTCGCCCATGATGATGGAGGGGATGTCAGTGGAGAGGAAGTGAAGTAGCCAGGTGGTGAAGTGGTCAAGGAAGGAGGCGGTGGGTCCGGGGGGGCGGTAGATGATGGCTATTTGGAGGTTGCAGGGGGAGAAGATTCGGACTGAGTGGGCTTCGAAGGAGGGGACAGTGATGGATGGGGGCTGGGGGATGGTGCTGAAGGTGCAGGAGTTGGACAGCAGTATGCCGACTCCACCGCCGTGTTTGCCAGAGGAACGGGGGGTGTGAGACAGGCTGAGGCCACCGTAGGATAGTGCAGCAGGGGAGGCCGTGTCGGAGGGGGTGAGCCAGGTCTCGGTGAGGCCAAGGAATGACAGTTTCCTGGAGATAAAGAGATCATGGATGTCGGGGAGTTTGTTGCACATTGAGCCGGCATTCTATAAATTTTACCATGGGTTCTAATGTCACGTTCAGCCATACGAAATTCTCTCTAGTGGTAGTACATGCATGATGCTGCAGCGTGATATCTGCCACTTCAAGGGACAAGGCCTGTAGTTGTGTCCAAGGCATCTACAGGATCCTTAATATCGCCCCAGCAAGCTTTAATGGGCTGCCTAGAATGTTATGCACATACCAAAATCAAACACAGATAAAGAGAGAAATAAAGCCTACAGTGGCATGCCAAAGTTTGGACACCCTTGGTCAAAATTACCGTTATTGTGAAGAGTTAAGCAAGTTGAGGAAGATTTCATCCTTTGATCATCCTTTGATGTCATCATTTGATGTCTAAAAGGCATAATTTTAAAGATGACATTTTCATTGTGTTTTAGGCAAATATTTATATTTTTTCATCTTGACCATTTTAAAAATTACAAAAAAAGAAAATGTTGATGCAAAGGTTTGGCCACCCTGCATTACCTAAAAGTACCACCTTTGCAAGTATCACATCATGTAAACGCCTTTGTACCCAGCCAAGAGTCTTTCAATTCTGGTTTAAAGGATTTTCATCCATTCTTCCTGGGAAAACTGTTCCAATTCTATGAGATTCCTGGTTCATCTAGCATGCACTGCTCTTTTGAGGTCTAGCCACAGATTTTCAATGATGTTCAGATCAGGGGACTGTGAGAGCTTGATGACGTCAGTACGCTGTGTGCACATGTGTCATATGAAAAGTACCCAGCAGAAGAGAAGAAAAGCAGTGCCACGGGAATGAGAGGTGAGTGACTTATTTTTCCTATAATAGGCTGTGGGGGGAATAATAAGAAGGGGAGGGTGAAGGGCACAGGTCGGGGCCCCCAGACAGCACACAGGGGGGCAGCATCTGTGCACAGGGCAGGAGGAAGAGCACACAGGGGGGACAGTGTACAGGGGGCAGAAACAATACAAGGGGAAGAGAGAGCGCACAGGGTGAGACAGCTCAAAGGAGAGAGCACAGGGGGAAGGAGACATCACACAGGTGTGAGAGAGTGGACGGGGGAAAAGACAGCACACAGGGCAAGAGTGCATTGGGGTGAAAAACAGCTCATGGGGGAAAGAGACGGCTGCCACCCTCAGCACCACAGAATGTGCCCCCATTGTAATGTCGCTGCCCTCCTCATGTATTAGCATTGCGCACCCTTTAAGGATATAATAACTTTCTTTATTTCAGGATAAACATAAAGAGAATTGATTCCTTTACTAAACAAGTATATGTATATCTCAGTCTACCTATGGTTAGTGGGAAGCATTTATTATTTACTGCAGGGGTCTCAAACACACGGTTTGCAAGCCACATATGCCTCCTGGGGCTTCACTCTGCGGCCCATGCACATCTTGATGACACCGCAGTCCAGTGCAGGCGGCCGCTACGGTCCATGGTTTATTATGACTTTCGGGTGCCATATACAGACAAGCTCTCTGGCTCAACTAGATCAGTAGCAGTCACCAGCCAATAAGAGGTCAGCAGCTGGCGTTGCCATATGACATCACCTGCTGGCCTCTGATTGGCCAGTGGCTGCTATTGATGTAGATGAGCCGGACAGCTTGTCTCTACACAGCGCCCGGATGACATAATAAAGCGCGAGCCGTGGCAGAAAGATGACACTGAGGGGACGAAGTACAGATGAGAAGTGTGTGTGTGTGTGTGTGTGTGTGTAAAAGAGGGCACATTACTGCAAAAAGGAAGAGAGACCAGGATGGGGGCATTACTGAAATATGGGGAAATTACCACAATATGGGGACCAAGACGGGGACAGTACTACAATATGGGGACCAGTATGGGGAATTAACACAATATGGAGACCAGTATGGGGACATTACCACAATATGGGGGTCAGTATGGGGGCATTACTGCAATATGGGGACATTACCATAATATGGGGACCAGGACGGGGACAGTACTACAAAATGGGAACCAGTATGGGGGCATTAACACAATATGGGGACATTACCATGATATAGGGACCAATATGAGGGTATTACCACAATATGGGGACACTAAATCAGAATATGAGGACCAGTATTGGGGCATTACCACAATATGGGGATCAGTATGGTGAAATTACCACAATATGGGGACCAGTATGGGGAAATTACCACAATATGGGGACCAGTATGGGGACATTACTACAATATGGGGGTCAGTATGAGGCATTGCTGCAATATGGGGACATTACCACAATATGGGGACCAGGACGGGACTGTACTACAATATGGGGACCAGTATAGGGGCATTAACACAATAGGGAGACCAGTATGGGGACATTACCACAATATGTGAACCAGTATGGGGCATTACCACAATATGGGGATCAGTATGGGGGACATTACTACAACATGGGGACCAGTATGTGGACATTACTACAATATGGGGACTAGAGATAGCAAACTTTGCTCAAACATGTTCGCCAATTTCAAATTCGGCACGAATATGGCTGATTCAGTTCAGTGATACGAAACCCGAACACTTTTCCCAAAAGTCGTCAAAACCAACTAAATTCGGGAAAAAGTTCAAAATTTAAAATGGCCATAAAACTTTACATATTTTTTGGGGGCCAAAACACTTGCCAGAAGACCCGTTGGCTGGGGACTGCACCTCACCTACAGTTAGTGGTGTCCCCAGCCATGGGGTCTACCAGCTTGTGTTAAGCTGTAGAATTTTGGGGAATTCTCTTAAACTTTCTGGAGTCTACAGGTGTTTTGACACCTGCAGTGTCTGAATTTTGGAAACAGTGCCAGATGTGCCAGCAGTTGTGAAGTCCAGGAAGCTTACAATGTCCTTAAAACATCAGTTTAAGAGAGCTTTACATTTTTAAGGGAATTTTTTTTTATTGGAGAGCAAACCTTTTTTGTTACAGAGGGTTACCAGCATGCGAGGCCATCTGTTCTACCCTTATGTGAAAGCAATACATAAAAAACAGCATATGGCCATTATATGCTTCACATCCATGATCTTATAGGTGTGTTCACACTGATGAAACCTCATAGTATGGCTATTGCTTTTTAAAAATGTGCAATCACAATTTAATGTCATAATTATCATACTAATAATAATAATAATAATATGTATCCATTTATATAGTGCTATTAATTCCATAGCGGTTTGCATAGATATGCAACACAGTCCCCATTAGGGCTCGCATTTCATGTATAATGGATATTCCAGTTGTCCTCCTGGAATTCCTGCAGTGCCCAGTAGTCAGTATTCCAGATGAATTGGTGGTGAATGGTGTTAATGCCCCCATACTGGTCCCCATATTGTAGTACTGTCCCCGTCCTGGTCCCCATATTGTGGTAATGTCCCCATATTGCAGTTATGCCCCCATACTGACCCCCATATCATGGTGATGTCCCCATATTGGTCCCTATATTGTGTTAATTTCCCCATACTGGTCCCCATATTGTAGTACTGTCCCCGTCCTGGTCCCCATATTGTGGTAATGTCCCCATATTGCAGTTATGCCCCCATACTGACCCCCATATCATGGTGATGTCCCCATATTGGTCCCTATATTGTGTTAATTTCCCCATACTGGTCCCCATATTGTAGTAATTCCCCCATACTGATCCCCATATTATAGTAATACCCCAATACTGGTCCCCATATTGTGTTTTAATGCCCCCATACTGGTCCTGATATTGAGGTAATAACCTCATACTGGTCCCCATGTCATGGTAATGTCCCCATATTGTGTTAATGCCCCCATACTGGTTCCCATATTGTGGTAATGCCCCCATCCTGGTCTCTCTTCTTTTTAGCAGTAATGTGCCCTCTTTTACACACACACACATACACACACTTCTCACCTGTACTTCGTTCCTTCAGTGTCCTCTCTCCACCACAGCCCGTGCTTTATTATGTCTTCTGGGCGCTGCGTAGAGACAAGCTCTCCGGCTCATCTACATCAATAGCAGCCATTGGCCAATCAGAGGCCAGCAGGTGACGTCATAGTGCAACATCAGCTGCTGGCCTCTTATTGGCTGGTGACTGCTACTGATCTAGTTGAGCCAGAGAGCTTGTCTGTATGTGGGACCCGAAAGTCATAATAAACCACGGACCGCGGCGGCCTCCTGCACTACACTACATAGGACACTATGTCGTCATATGCACCTAATAATCCTGTGATAGAAAAAAATTCTTTCTACATCTTACCTATCTGAGCCTTTCCTGTCAACACCATTAGGATAGCAATATTGGGAGTCCACAATCAAACATGTCTCTATACAAGACCATCTCTATGACACTACCCCACCAGTGCTCATAACATTTTATTTTTTTCCATAGGGTACCTTTATACCATGTTTAAAGTAAAAAAGAGACATAAAGAGGCGCAAATTGGTCTTATCATTCAGATAGGGTTATTGCACCGTGAGTGTATGTGCTCACCTGGTTCGGTTGTGATGACCCACAACCAGTATACTCGCATAGACAGCTGCTGCTGGATCTGCAATTCCACATGTACAGTGGTGGTGTATCCAGAAATCCAAAGGGAATGCTGCTTATCTGATCCATGCTGCTGTCGGGGTGAGAGACAATGAAGACAAGGCTTCTTTGTAGTTGCTCCTTAATTCCCTACGCTTTTCAGTGCCATCCCTGCACCTTCCTCAGGGAACCCCTGAGGACGGTGCAGGTACGGCACCGAAACGAGTAGAGCATAAATGATCAACTACAAAGAAGCCTTGTCTTCAATGTCTCTCACCCTGATGGCAGCACGGATTAAATAAGCACCATTCCCTTTAGATTTCTAATTATGCCAAATGTTGATTGACTATCCGACCCATAGGGGCAAAACTACTTTGATAGTAAACCATTCAGGGTACGTTAATGTCACAATTGCCTTATCCAATAATCCTAATACCTTGGTAACACCTTGCTCTTTCTTTAATCCCTCTTTTGATATTCTTGGTTATACTCCTATTTGAATGGATTTCCATACCTGACCAAGTTATTTCCTATGGCAAAATGACTTGTCTTCCTTCCAGAATGTATATGTATATATAATTCGCACATATATTGTAAATACCTTGTATATATGGCAAAAGCACTGATTGTATATATTTCTGTTTCTTACAGCGACTATGTGATCAAGGCCTATATTAGGCTGAAACGTCATTGTCTGTCGCATCACCAAGCACTATAAATAAAGATTCACCTTAAGCATATCTTCAACTAGTACGTGTGCAGTGATTACATCAACCATTACATGTGGAAAGGACAAACAAAGACAAGTACAATATGTATGGACAATCAAGTCACACAGGTAGAGGAGGGAATAGGACCCTGTCAGCGAGGACTCACAGTCTGCGAGGGATGGATGAGTATACAGTAGGAGAGGCTAGAGCTGATCGTGCGGTGGACTGAGTCTCACTGTAGGCTGTAGGCTTGTTGGAAGAGGTGAGTTTTCAGGTTTCCTTTTAAGGTTTCTAGGGTAGGGGAGTGTCTGATATGTTGGGGGAGAGAGTTCCACTGTATAGCAGATGCACGGGAAAAGTCTTGTATGCAGTTGTGAGAAAAAGAGATAAGAGGGGAGTAGAGAAGGAGCCCCTGAGAGGATCGCATGTTGTGTGAGGATAGGTATCGGAAGACCATGTCAGAGATGTATGGAGGGGACAGGTTGTGGATGGCTTTGTATGTCATAGTTAGGGTTTTGAACTGGGGCCTGAGAAATGGGGAGCCAGGAAAAGGGCTTGGCAGAGCGGAGAGACTGGGGAATAGCGGCGTGGATTAGTTGGGCAACAGAGTATTGGGTAGATTGGAGTGGTGCAAGGGAGCTAGCGGGGAGGCCAGTGAGTAGGAGGTTACAGTAGTTGAGGTGGGAGATAATGAGGGCAGGAGGTGGCGAGGCTTGGATGTGAGGCTCGAAGGAGAGGGAAGAGTCAAGGATTACCCCGAGGCACCTAGTGTGGGTGACTGGGGAGAGTGAGCAGCCATTGACATTAATGGATAGGTTTGGTTAGAGGGGTAGAGCAACTTGGGAGGAAGATAATGAACTACGTTTTACCATGTTCAGTTTTAGAAAGTGAACAGAGAAGGATGAGATGGTGGACAGACATTGTGAAATTTTGAATAGTAAGGAGGTGATGTCAGGTCCAGACAGATAGATCTGGGTGTTGTCAGTGTAGAGATGATACTGAAGGCCGTGGGACTCAATGAGTTGTCCCAGGCCGAGGGAGTAGATGGAGAAAAGTAGGGGTCCAAGAACCGAGCCTTGAGGGACGCCGAAAGATAGGGGGTAGGGCGAAGAGGAGGTGTGGGAGTGGGTGACACTGAAAGTCCGGTCTGTTAGATATGAGAAGTTCCAAGAGAGAGCCAGGTCAGTGATACCAAGAAATTCCAGAACCTGTAGTACGAGGGAATGGTCTACAGTGTCGAAGGCAGAAGATTGGTCAAGGAGGAGGAGAACAGAGTAGTGTCGCTTGCTCCTGGCAGTCAATAAGTCGTTGGTCACTTTGGTTAGGTCTGTTTTGGTGGAGTGATCGGATCGGAAGCCAGATTGTAGGCGGTCAAAGAGGGAGTAGGAGGAGAGGTGGGAGGACAGTTTAAGATGGACATGTTGTTCTAGTAGTTTTGAGGCGAAGGGGAGAAAACATATGGGGCGATAGTTAGAAGCAGTTGTTGGGTCGAGGGAGGGCTTTTTGAGGATGGGCGTGATCAACGCATGTTTGAAGTATGAGGGGAAGATGCCGGTAGTGAATGATTAGTTGAAGAGATGGGTTAGGGTTGGGATGAAGACTGTGGTAAGGTTCGGGATGAGGTGGGGAGTGGGGAGTGGGTCGAGGGTGTTGGTGGTGAGGTGTGATGTTGACAAAAGGGAGGAGAGTTGATCTTCTGTCATGGTGTAAAAGCTTTCTTTGGAAGGAGAGGGCTGGGTGGCAATGGGGAAGGGCCGAGGGGACAGTGGGTCACAGCTTTCTCTGATGTTATCGATCTTCTGTTTGAAGAAAGAGGCAAAGTCGTTGGCACAGATGAGAGGAGAGGAAGGAGGTGCAGGTGGCCGGAGCAGAGAGTTGAAAGTTTTAAATAGTTGTTTGGGGTTGTGAGACAGAGCGCTTATTAGAGATGAGAAGTAGGATTTCTTATTATTTTGGTGTGCTCATTTGTATATGCAGGGTCTTTTTGTACCTTAGTACATAGTAAAGAAGACAACAGAGAGAAAACATTTTATTACAAATAAAAACAAACATGTATATGTACTCCTTCTTTAGTATGCTCTCATATCCATCCTTGATCCTCTGCTATGTCTTCTTGATTGCAGGCTGCGGTGAAGAACACAGACCCCTTTCATGGCAGCCTCCAAACATTGAATTAATGAGCCACCAGCTCTGGTCCAGTAAGCGGTGACTCCTGAGCTCACCGTTCAGGTAACCATGGTGCCGCTAACCATAGCGGGTACCATGGTTACCTGAGCTGTCCTCAGGTGACCTCAGGAGTAAAGGCCCCTTTACATGCTGAGACTTTCCTGCGATCCCACCAGCGATCCGACCTGGCCAGGATCACTTGAGAGTCTCTCTGCAGTCGCTGGTGAGCTGTCAAACAGGCAGACTCACCAGCGATCAGTCAGCAGCGACATCGCTGGTAACCAGGGTAAACACCGGTAACTAAGCAGCGCACTCTGCTTAGTTACCCAGTGTTTACCCTGGTTACCAGCTGTTATGATCCGGTGACCTAGGAGTAACATAAACAGACTTCACAGAAGTAGTTGGCAACTGTACTGACAGCAGTCCCTGACTAAATACCGCAACTAGAAGTAGCCATGGGATGTAACTAACTATGCCTAATCACCTCAACACGGCCAGATAACTAACTACCTCAAAGATGGAAACAGGAAAGTCTATCTAGCCTCAGAGCAGAACCCCAAAAGAATAGCAAGCCCCCCACAGACACTGACTGGGAAACAGGAGAGGTAAAACACACACAGGCAGATAAGAGGCCTATGTTTAGCAAAAGAGGCCACACTAGCTAGCTAGTAAGGACAGGATGGAATACTATTGCGGTCAGTATTAAAATACTATCAAAAACCTCCAACAGCAGATAGTACCAAAAAATAACCCTGAGTCTGCTAAGACTCGCCGCACTCTATTTCTGCAGGAACTTCTGTGAATCAAACTAGAATAAATAGATTCTAACACCAGCAGAACTGGAAGTTGCAAACAACAGTGGATAGCAGTTCATACCTAGTAAGAAAACTTCCTAACTGAGAGCAGGTAAACAAATATGCAGACTAAATATCAACCCACAACTCAGAGCAAGACAAGCAATAAGCAGATCCTCAAGCACACAACATGTGTGCCACAAAATACCATAACACCATTCACTTAGCTTACAAGGATTCATCAGAGCAGGAAGGAACCAGGGAGATATGTGAAAACCTCCAGGAATAATTACAACTGGCAGAGATTGACCAGCTCCAACCACCTATATGCTCCAATCCGAAGCAGACTGACAATCATCAGGATCAGCTGAGGAACTCTCCAAAACACAGCCAGCTGCATGTAATGATCTAGTGCGCGTGCGCTTGGTGCGCGACACTTGTGTCACATCGCCATTGGACTCGGTGGCTGGTGTTCCTGCCTCGGCCGCTGGGAGGAGCCGGATTCCTTCGGCTGGTGGCGCCGGTGATAGGAGGGCCTTGTCCTCATATGGAACTGCTCCCGCGACGTCTGCCTCTGTCGCTGAGCGCCGCTGTGTTTCCCCTCTGGGTGGTGTTGGTCGCAGAGGAAAGGGCCCTGCAGAGGTGTCCGTTAGGCGCAGCCTGCGTTCTTTTGTCAGAGGTGGCGTGGGTGGAGCCAGTCGTGCATCTCCATCTGGCCTGGATCTAGGGGCGGTCCGGATGAGGTCATCAGGTTGTGAGCTCCAGCCTATGGGAGGTAGCCGTGCCCTTCAAGTACATTGGAGCCTGGCTTGCAGGCCGCCAGATATAGTTTTGGTTCCCCAGTGATAGTGTGTGTGTTTAGTTTCGTGTCTGACCTTGCCTGGATTTCTGACTCTGCCTCTGCCTATTGATTTTGTACCTCAGCTGCCCTCTTGGTTTTTGCCCTTGACCTTTGCCTGGATTTTTGACTCTGCTACTGCCTGACGATTTTGTACCTTCGCTGCCCTCTCGGTTTTGACTCGGACTTCTGACTTCGTTTTTCGGGTCTTGATTTTCCCCTGGCGACCTCCCCGGCTCTGTTGTTCATATAGGCAGCTACCCCCTGGGCTCCGCTGTAATTCCAGATCCCTGTATAGGGGTTAAGGGTCTCGGGGTTTCTCGGGGTGCTGCCTACCAGCAGCTCGGCCTCACGGTGGATGGTCGTCACAGCTTGCAGCTGGTTGCCGTGGAGACGCGTCTTCCGCGCGTCGCTTCCCTGGCCCTCTCCTATGACGCGTCTGGGGGAGGTTCTGGGGAAGTGGGGTCAGACGCCGACCCGGTGATTGAGTCTGGGCGTCGCGGGCAAAGCGCCATTACCTCCGCACTTCATTCATTGATATCCCTATATAAGGAGCGTACATACCTTCAGCTACACCCTCAGGAAGAAGCCCCCAGGCGAAACGCGTCAGGGTGACCCAGGCATCCATTAGGAACTGGTAACTATGATCACTATTTGAGGTGTTACGATGTTATGGACATTGTCCCTTATATATACCAATGTGATATGGGAATTGTATATGGTGATTCATTCATAGTGTGATACTGGACTGACCTGTCCTTGCTATACTTTGGCACGGTTTGATATTCCTCTGTGTCATTTCAATTATGTCTTTCTGCAGTAGAAGTGGTCTGTAGCTCTTACATCTACGTATAATCATTGTGGGAGGTGGTCTCTAATATATAATTGTGTGAATCATATTTGAAGGTGGTTTGCAGTAAATATATCTATGTGATTGATACTTTCAGTATACACATATTTTGTGTGTGATTATGTTACACTGAACTTGTATGCTTGTCATCACACTATATATTGAGCCCCCCCATCATTTGGAGTAACATTGCTGCATTTTTTCTTTTATTGGCATTCTTTGGTGTGTGACTTACATTCATTCAGCACTTTATATTTTTTTGGTTTGGTTGACTATTATACATCTTGTCATGTAGTTTTTTTGTCTGTTTATTCACCTTGATGTAATAGATATATTTTTGTAATGTGTTTTTGCTCTCACTGGTTTGAACACTATCTGTGCACGTGATATTGAGTCTGTTTGTGGTATTTTTGAATTATGTATATATAATGTCTTTACACAGACTGCACTCTTTTTATACCTCTGTTTGAACAGTAACATTTTATTACACTATCTGTGCACATGGTATTGAATCTGTTTTGGCATTTATGAAACACGTATATACAGTTTTTTCTTTTTTACACAGATTGCACTTTTTATTACACACTTTTGTCTTAAATAGCAGCAAATTTTATTCTGATTGTTCCTTGTTTAAGTATTATACAGCTACGAATTTTGACCATCATATACCTCCACTCTGTATATCCTTTGTATGGCACTTGATGAGAAAGCAATATAGTCTGTGACCATTATCCAGATGATTATTTTCTGTCTATTTTTCAGTTCCCTCCTCAATTAGTGTATTATTATTAATGATTGGATGCGTATTTCATTGTGTTTTTCATCACAGTATTTATTATGAATTTTTAATTATGTACCAATAAAATTGATCTTTTATACCTTCGATTTGGGCTTAAAACTCTTCATTCGATAGGTTGTGGTTGTTTTTGAGTTTGCCTAGCTTGATAGTGGCCTATGATCGGTGTTCTTAGTGTATATATATATATATATTATATATTTTGTGATGTGGGGGGATGTTGCTCCTGGGATCGCTGCCTTGATAGAAGCAGAGTGGCTGTGATCACAACATAGACAAGGGCCGACCAACAGGCTTTCACGGGTTCTTTAATTGTGCACAGTTAGCAGTCACTGATACACCAGTAAAAAAACACAAGACAAACCACTAGGCCGTCTAGCCTCTAACTAAACATTAATCCTCTCTACAAACAAAACCTAGGAAAAACAAACAAATCACACGTCCTTACTGTGATAGCAGCTCTCCTCTCTCTGGGAGCTCAGCAGCAGACTGAGTCCATTCTCTCCCCTGCTTCCTAATTACACCACCTGTTTTAGGCTTTTCAGTTAACTCTCTGTCTGCTGGAGCTATCCTCCTGTGCTGACATTGCACAGACTGCATGCCCCCTCTTCAATACAAAGAGGCATATGAGAGGAACCGAGGGGAAACAAACCTGCCATCTAGCACCTCTCCCCTCGGCACCCCACAAACCTCCCCCCTTTGTTCTAGCCCGCGGGGTCGGACCCAGCAAGCCACCAAGCAGTGCGTCCGAGACAACGCGTCAGCATTACCCTGAGCAGCGCCGGCCCTGTGCTCCACAGAAAACTTAAATTGTTGCAACACCAGGAACCAGTGCATCACCCGAGCGTTGCCCTCTTTAGCATGGGACATCCACGTCAGGGGAAAATGGTCCGTCACCAACCGGAATCGGCGACCCAGTAAATAATACCGTAAGGACTCAAGAGCCCACTTCACAGCCAAGGCCTCCCGCTCAACCACACTGTATTTCCGTTCCGCCTTAGTAAGCTTGCGGCTTAGATAGCCTACCGGGTGTTCCTCGCTGTGCACGACTTGTGAAAACACCGCGCCGAGGCCTACCCCCGAGGCATTGGTTTGAACTATGAATTCCCGCGTAAAGTGCGGTGCAACCAACACCGGTTGGTCACACAGGACCGTTTTCAAGCGTTGAAAGGCCTTCTCGGCCTCCGCGTTCCACTTCACGGTGGCGGAACCTGACTCCTTGGTCAGATCCGTGAGTGGGCCTGCGATGGGTGCAAAGTGTTTGACAAACCGCCGGTAATAACCCACGATTCCTAAAAAAGCCCTAACCTGTCGTTTAGTGGTCGGTTGTGGCCAATCCCGTATGGCATCCAATTTGCTTTCCTGGGGTTTTATGACTCCCCTTCCTATAACATATCCCAGATACCGAACTTCTTCCAACCTCAATGTACTTTTCCTGGGGTTGGCAGTCAACCCAGCGGTCCTAAGGGAGTCTAAGACAGCTTGTACCTTGGACAAATGAGTGTCCCAGTTTTCAGTAAAGACAATGATATTGTCTAGATATGCAGACGCATATCGAAGATGGGGCTTTAGGACGACATCCATTAATCGCTGAAAGGTGGCAGGGGCTCCATGCAGCCCAAATGGCATAATCCGGTACTGAAACAGCCCCTGGGGTGTGATGAAGGCGGTTTTCTATTTGGCCGAATCAGCGAGAGGAATCTGCCAATACCCTTTTGTCAAATCAATGGTGGATATGTACCTGGCCGAACCCAGTCTCTCTATGAGTTCATCAACTCGTGGCATGGGGTAAGCATCGAATTTCGATACCTCGTTCAGCTTGCGGAAGTCATTACAAAACCAGTTGGTCCCATCGGGCTTAGGCACCAGCACGATGGGACTAGCCCACTCACTCTGGGACTCCTCAATAACTCCCAGCTCCAACATTTTCTTTACTTCCTGAGTCTCCGAGCCTCAGGAATTCGATATGGTTTCAATCGAACTTGCGTCTGAGGGTCGGTGAAAATGTCATGTTTTATTAAGTGCGTACAGCCGGGAAGTTCCGAAAACACTTCCGCGTTTTTCTGCACGAACTCCTTGGTTTCCTGCTTTTGGCTCTGGGATAACGAGTCTGCTATACCCACCTCTGGCAGTACCTTCTGGGGGCTGGTTACCCCAGAGGTTGGGGTCCCTCTAGGCCCTCTCTCCAGGGCAACCCCTGCCACCAGACTCTCTTTGTCTTGCCAGGACTTGAGCAAGTTTATGTGGTAGATTTGCTCGGGTTTTCTCTTGTCGGGTTGGTGTATTTTATAGTTCACTTCACCTACCCTGTCCAGTACCTCATAGGGGCCCTGCCATTTTGCAAGAAACTTATTTTCTACAGTGGGTACCAACACTAATACCCGGTCTCCGGGTTGAAAGACTCGGGTTTTTGCTGCTCGATTGTACACCCTGCTCTGGGCGTGTTGTGCACGCTCCAAACATTCTCTTACTATTGGCATGACTGCCGCAATCCTGTCCTGCATAAGCGTCACATGTTCAATCACGGTGCGGTACGGAGTTACCTCTTGCTCCCAAGTCTCCTTGGCAATATCTAACAGGCCCCTGGGACTCCGCCCATAAACCAACTCAAAAGGTGAAAAGCCCGTGGAGGACTGGGGTACCTCTCGTATGGCAAATAAGAGATATGGCAGGAGAGCATCCCAATCCTTCCCGTCCTTATCCACCACCCTTTTCAACATCCCCTTTAGGGTTTTATTAAAACGCTCCACCAGTCCATCGGTTTGGGGGTGATACACTGACGTATGCAGATGGGAGATTCTTAGCAGTTTACATAGGTCCTTCAGTATCCGGGACATAAAGGGGGTCCCTGGTCCGTCAGTATTTCTTTCGGAATGCCTGTGCGAGAGAACATATGAACAAGCTCTTTTGAAATCGCTTTCGCATTGGCGTTCCGTAAGGGTAAAGCCTCAGGATAGCGGGTGGGGTAATCCAGCACTACCAGAATTTATTGAAGACCCCTGGCTGATTTAACAAGTGGACCAACTATATCCATTGCTATCCTTTCAAAGGGGACCTCTATTATCGGCAAGTGCACCAGGGGGCTTCTAAAATGGGACATAGGTGCGGTCAACTGGCAAGTAGGGCACAATTGACAGTACTGGGTTACATCACCCACCAGTCCGGGCCAAAAGAAATGCTGCAGAATGTGGTCTTTTGTCTTTTCTCCAGCTAGGTGACCCCCCAAGGGATGCTTATGCGCCAGGTCTAAGATCACCTGGGCACCACTAGCTGCTCAATCTTCAACCCTCGCACCTTGTCTGTATGGTACAGCATGCCCTGTTGCACCGCCAGATGGGGGAACTCATTTTGAGCCCCTGGATACAACGGAGAACCCGTCCGTTCAAACCGTTGTTGAAGGACCACAAGTCCCAGAATAAGGGAAAGTCTCTTCCCAATATTACACTGTGCCACATAGACTGTACGATAGCCGCCTGGTGTCTTCTGGCCACCAACGGCGTGGCTAGAGTGACCCAGTGGGGTAGTGTTTAGTATCGCCATTTATGCAACTGATGCCCACGGTTGAGTCTGTGAGGGCTCCCGGATCCACTAAGCTGGCGTGTACTAAAGTCGCCGGAGTCCATGACAGCATTCACACCATAGCCATTGACTTCAAGGTGACACACGTGTTGCTCTGTTCCTGTGAGGACCTCCGCAGTACAGACGGACCGGGCACATAACGAAAGGCGACTCGTCGCATTACAGTCCATTGGCTCTGTAGTCAGTGGGCAGTTAGCTGCTATGTGTCCAAGCCCACTACATCGCCAACACTGTACAGGCCCTTGCCTCCCCGGTGGGGACCACAGTCTGGGTCTGCCGACTTGCTGAGAGTCCACACTGCCGCCATGGTCCTTTGTGAACCGGCCACCCCTAAGTGCAACGTTCTCTTCCTTTGAAGAGAGAGTACTTCTCCCAGGACTGTCAGGCGACTTCCTGGGACCACAGCGAGGAGATAGGGTCCCCTGGAGTAGACTTTCAGAAGCGCTGTAACGCCCGACCATATTCACCAACTGGTGGGCACTGGTCGGATCGCCCAGTCCAACCCACCTCTGGATCTTGGCAGGTAAGGACCGCAGGTACTTGTCTAAGACAACCTGTTCCACCACCTGTGCGGGCGTCAGAGTTTCTGGTTGCAGCCATTTTTTCACCAGATGGATAAGGTCATGCATTTGGGAACGGGCTGGCTGCTGTTCGACGAATGTCCACAGATGTACCCTCTGTGCCCGAACATGTGTGTTTACTCCCAGCCGTGCCAGGATTTCGCCTTTTAGTTTTACATAGTCAATGTCATCAGCTCCCGTCAAGTCATAATAGGCCTTTTGTGGATCCCCGACCAGGAATGGAGCAACCACTTCAGCCCACTTGTCCACCGGTAAGCGCTCACGTTCCGCTATACGCTCAAAAACCGCCAGATACGTTTCCACATCATCGTCAGCCGTCATCTTAAGCAAAGTCTTTTGTACGGCTTTCCGCGCACGAGCAGCACTTTGTGCATGATCTTCTACATCACGAGGCCGTTGATCCAATGCCTCCTTTATTGCACTTAACTGCTCCTGCTGCATTTGGTGCTGCTGCTTCAGCGCCTTCTGAAAGTACGTATTGGTCTGCTGTTGTTGTATATTGGCCTGCAGCAATTGCTTCAGCAGGTCTTCCATGTTGCTAGTCTCTTGGCTCTTCTGTAGCACAGGAGCCTTCAGCCAGGACATCAACAAGAGACCTGTTACACGGAGCGGCTTCCTGCAGTCACAGCCCAACAGCCACTATGTCTGCATTCTCCACCATTTGTGATGTGGGGGGATGTTGCTCCTGGGATCGCTGCCTTGATAGAAGCAGAGTGGCTGTGATCACACCATAGACAAGGGCTGACCGACAGGCTTTCACAGGTTCTTTAATTGTGCACAGTTAGCAGTCACTGATACACCAGTAAAAAAACACAAAACAAACCACTAGTCCGTCTAGCCCCTAGCTAAACATTAATCCTCTCTACAAACAAAACCTAGGAAAAACAAACAAATCACACGTCCTTACTGTGATAGCAGCTCTCCTCTCTCTGGGAGCTCAGCAGCAGACTGAGTCCATTCTCTCCCCTGCTTCCTAATTACACCACCTGTTTTAGGCTTTTCAGTTAACTCTCCGTCTGCTGGAGCTATCCTCCTGTGCTGACATTGCACAGACTGCATGCCCCCTCCTCAATACAGAGAGGCATATGAGAGGAACCGAGGGGAAACATACCTGCCATCTACCGTCTTTCCCCGAAAGTAAGACCCTGTCTTATATTTTTTTGGGGGCCAAAAGTGGCCCCCTGTCTTACTTTCAGGGGGGGGTCTTATATTGGCAGCCCCAGCCACTCCAGCCTCCCATCCACACACACCCACCCACCCTACACTTACAAACACATACACACACACGCACACACTTACAAACATACACACACACATACACACAAGCACACACTGACAAACACACACACATACACACACACACTTACAAATATACATACACACACACACACATACAATTACAAACACACATACACTTACACACAAACATACACTTAGAAACATACACATACACATACACACTGCTTCTTACCAGCTCCCCTGGCCTTCAGTGTGGCTCCTTGCTGTCCTCCGGAGTGTCCAGGCTCCTCCAGTGTCCTGCAGCTGCAGCCGCGCTGGTGCAGATAGGGTTAATCACAGCCTAACATGCTGTGTGCCGTTGCTGAATTCTGCCCAGCCTGACATCACAACAGCCCAGCTCGAGCTCTGATTGGCTCCCAGGAACCAGTGGGCGCGGCTAGATGACGAGCCCACGACGTCATCTGGCCACGCCCACTGCTTCCTAGGAGCCAATCAGAGCTGGAGTCGGGCTGCTGTGACTTAAGGCTGGGCACACAGCATGTTCGGCTGTGATTAACCCTGCCTGCTCCAGCGCGGCTGCAGCTGCAGGACACTGGAGGAGCCTGGACACACAGGGGGACAGGTACTGGCCTTATATTCCCCAGCGCCCCCCCCCCCGGCGGCCTTACTTTCGGGGGGGGCCTTATATTAACAGACCCCCCGGTTCCCTCTAGCCTGCCTTACTTTCGGGGGAGTCTTAGTTTCGGGGAAACACGGTAGCACCTCTCCCCTCGGCATCCCACAATATATATATATATACATTGCTGTGCAAATTCATTGGGTCAAAGCAAGTCTTTACTTGTTTTTCTTGCATTAGTTTTACTATTTCTGATAAGCGTTTTATCAGTTCTTGGTGTCGTTCTCCTCTTCTTCCACATTCCCCTTTTTGTTTTGGAGAAAACGATCCAGTTTCATTGTGTGTGCGAATTATTCTTGAAATGGTAGATTTTCCAATACCAAAGGTGGAAGCGATTTCTCTTACATCAGACTTGCATGTTCATTAAGAGTAATAATTCTAGACCTCTTCCATGGAGTAACATCCATTTTTACAGGCACGAATCACATTGAGAGAAAAAGTACACTAAACCACTCCTCACAGAAACAAGCTCTCACCTGAAGCTGAGAGGGCAGCTAGCTGTTATTTTCTGACTAAAACCAGTCAAACCACATTTTGTTACTCAAGGTTGTACACTCACACCTGTTCAAAGCAGTTAAAACTGGTTTGAATCACTGACTGGTAACCAACTTACAATTTTACTCAAAAAAATGCTTTGTCTCATTTAATTTGTACAGCACTGTATATATATATATATATGCATATATAAACTAAGTAAAAGTCCATGCAGCACACAGTTACACCAATGATGCACAGTGCTAACAAGCCATATGTGTTTGAGGAAAAAATTCAAAACTTACGTTTTTCAAAAAACTCAATAATCTTTCTTTTAATCTGGAGTTCTTAGTACATACATTGGCCAATGTCTGCTTGCTCATCAACTACGACAAAGTGACTCCAGGTCTGATGAGCCCTATCTGACATCCAAGCCCTCCTTGTCCACCCCCCACCTCGCGGTGGGCAGGCACCATCTATACCCTCCATCACCTGTAGGTTTAATGAGGGTGCAATTACATTGCAGCAATGGAGTCTGCAACTCCATATAATATATATAATTTGGAAAAGCTGCACAGCACACAGCAGACCAGTGTGAACTGGTGCAAGCATAGGACGCAGAGATTAAACAAACTAAGTAAAAGTCCATGCAGCACACAGTTACACCAATGATGCACAGTGCTAACAAGCCATATGTGTTTGAGGAAAAAATTCAAAACTTACGTTTTTCAAAAAACTCAATAATCTTTCTTTTAATCTGGAGTTCTTAGTACACACATTGGCCAATGTCTGCTTGCTCATCAACTACGACAAAGTGACTCCAGGTATGATGAGCCCTATCTGACATCCAAGCCCTCCTTGTCCACCCCCCACCTCGCGGTGGGCAGGCACCATCTATACCCTCCATCACCTGTAGGTTTAATGAGGGTGCAATTACATTGCAGCAATGGAGTCTGCAACTCCATATAATATATATAATTTGGAAAAGCTGCACAGCACACAGCAGACCAGTGTGAACTGGTGCAAGCATAGGACGCAGATATATATATACACAGTATATCAAGATTCATAACATATAACAAAATATAAGTAAAGATATTTGGTATACATCAGGGTTTCATAATGTTTTTTAGTAGATTTTAGAATCTTATCTTTAAGGCTAGGGTCAGATTAGCGCAATTTGCTGCGCTCAGGGGGGTTCCGTTAAAACCATAGAATTTGGGAGTTTTGACACAGTGTTACCGCCATGGTAAAGCTGTGTCAGCGCAGCCAATTCATCCATAGGGTGACAGAGCCCCGAGCGCAGGTCAAACGCTGGCATCTGAGTGCCGGTGTTTGAAATCTCGTGCTTTTTCCTAGCGCATCACGAGACGCTTCAAAGTGCGTCATGTGATGCGCTAGGAAAAAGCGCGAGATTTCAAACATCGGCTCTTAGATGCCGGCGTCTGGCCAGGGAATTTGTGTCTCCTGGTTAATCTTCAACAATTTGGACTTTAAAGTACCATATAGTCTCTCAACCTTCCTGCCACTTTTGGAGTTGTATTACGTATGACGGCCTAGGCTGGTTCGTACCATACTCCACAGATCCCTGTAGAGTTGGGCCATAAATGCTGGTCCCTGTTCACTTTCTACCACTTCTGGTACCCCAAATCTACAAACTACCTCTGTCAGCAGTTTCTTAGCTGTGGTCCTGGCTGTCATGTTAGTGACTGGGTAGGCCTCATGCCTGAAAACATATCCACTATTACCAGGACATATTCATATTTCCCTACTTTGGGCATCTGACTATGGTCAACTTGGATTCTCTGAAATGGGTATTAGTGGTTTTGCCAGATGTTTTGGTGGAGTCTTTTCTGTTTTTCCTGGAT
Organism: Allobates femoralis; assembly: GCA_033576535.1. Lineage (NCBI taxonomy): Eukaryota > Metazoa > Chordata > Amphibia > Anura > Aromobatidae > Allobates > Allobates femoralis. The sequence continues at coordinate 335,685,751 of JARQOC010000004.1, read as the reverse complement.
TGCAAGTTGCACAGATCAAGCAGGCCTTTGTGTATTGCAAGATAGATGTTGATATTCCGGGTGCCAAATATAGTTTGTTTATCTTTTGGAACATCAGATTTTTTCCCAGGTGTGTGGCTCCATGGGCCCATGAGATTGCTGCTGGATATAGTGTTCATGGAAGGCATACTCTTGGGCCTAGCACTCATAGGCCATACTTGTCCAGCTTGGCTCCCGATTTCTTCCACTCTTCTTTTTCTTCTGTCCCAGCCTCTCTCTGGTGTTTTCACAGTAAGGTTCCTGGTGGTGTTATCTGGTCACTCTCATTCTTTTCTTTTCTTTTCAAAATTCTTTTTATTAACGCTTTGCAGTACATTGTAATAGATAGTAAAACAACATTTTTCAACAATATAATGTGAGTACACAGTTAGAGGAGAAAGAATCCAGTTATATACCTGGATTCTAACATTACAATAAACGGCCATATAAATAATACTCTGAGACAGTGCAAGGATGTTGTTGGTCCTGCATCGCACGAACACGCTCCACAGCCCCAAAGAAGTGATGGGCAGAGGTGGGGCGCACCCGGCAACATCGCCCCCAAGATGGGAGTTAATGTGAACCATTCTAGTGTCACAGAGAGATACATTTAATAACCGCACTGTAAGAAGTGCACATGGTTAGCTATCAATAATAATTCAGATCTAAAGACTTTAAGAAGAGTAAAAATAAAGGCAAGCCGATTCGCTTAAGAGGGGGTGGATAAAGAAAAGAGTCGAGAGAGAAGTAAGGAGATAGGAATGAAACGAGAAACAAGAAAGAGAGGGGTGTGGGGTGGGAAGGTTAGGACACGGGATCTCTTTCAGATTGAGTGGCATTGTTTGGTGATAACAAGTTAGGATGTCGAACTGTATTTAATCCATGGTGACCAGGTGTCTAAGAAGGAAACTCGAGTGTGGTTCACATAGGACACCGTTTCTGCTACAAGGTACAACTGGTGAACTTTAGTATGGAGCTGTTGGAGCGAAGGGACCTCAGCCGAGCGCCAGTATACCGGTATTAGGAGTTTGGCCGCTGCGATGATATTCTGGGCCAAGATTGATGTATATTTCTTTGAGGGCCATAGCCTGAAATTTAGCAAAGTCGTCTCTGGAGTTAATTGCACCTTTTCTCCCAGAACCATAGTGATCAGTTTTCCAGTAATTTGCCAAAAAGAAGATATGACAGGACATTGCCACCAGATATGGTAGTAGTTTCCATTTTCGGCACCACACCTCCAGCACTCAGCCGTGGATGGAGCCCCCCATCTCTGGCATTTAATGGGATCATGGTACCATCTCGTTATTATTTTATATGAGTTTTCTTGTGCTCGGACACAATGGGTGGGTCCATGAGAGGCTCTATATATGCGTGATATCTGTTCTTTCGTGAAGGTGTGTCCTAGATCTCTTTCCCATAGAGAAATATACGCTCGTTTGTGACAGTGGTTGGACAGTAAGAGCAAATGATATAGTTGTGAGAAAATTTTCGCGGGTCTAGCGGTTCTAGCACAAAGTGTCTCATAGACTGTCATAGGTCTGTTCAGGTCGACATTTTTAAGGTGACGACGCAGGAGGGATTTAATTGAGTTATAGGCGACGAAGGTTAAAGTTGTCAAGTCCGGGTGCCTTTGCAAGTCTTGGAGGGGGAGAAGGACACCTTCTTGGAGGAGGTGGTCTAAGGAAATACCCGAGTATTTAGGGCTCTTGGAGTGTCCGGTCGGGGTCGATGTAGAGCGTGCTAGAATGTCAGATAGAGACAAAAGGGGTGATAATGGCGGGGCTAGATCGTCTAGTGAGTCACGCCAGAGTTTAAGGGTGTTTTTAGTATGGGGATTGACTATATGCTCGGTACAGGTATTGGAGTGCATTAGGAATAGCGCTCTGAGGGGTAGGGGAGCAAGTGCCTCTTCAATCTCTATCCACTGCTTTTCCGTATTCCCTCGAATTATGTCTACTGTTCTCGACAGGATAGCTGCCTTATAGTAGAGCCTGATGTCCGGCACTCCCATGCCCCCTGATGATTTTGGGAGGGTAAGTGTACGGTATGCCACGCGCGGTCTCCTGGTCTTCCATATATATTTGGAGAAAAGGGAATTCACTTTATGAAGATAGGACGCCGGGATGTGTATGGGGAGCATTTGGAATAGATAAGTGAATTTTGGCAATATCAAGCTCTTCATAATGTTTTTCCTTCCCATCCACGAAAGGTATGCATCTCTCCATTGCTTAATGAGCGTTGACGTGGAAGTGAGCAGAGGGGGAAAGTTCAGCGTAAACAAATCAGAATCTGTGCGCCCCAACTTCACCCCCAGGTATGTTATGTGAGTCTTGGGCCAGTGGAAGGGATATGAGTTTTGCAAGGTCACGAGAGTGCGATGGGGAACGCGAAAGTCTAACGCTTCAGACTTGGACATATTGATTTTGAAGTTAGAAATGCTGCCGTATTGTTCCACCAGTGCTATCAAGGCCGGGAACCCAATCAAAGGTTTAGTGAGAAACACGAGGAGGTCGTCCGCAAACGCAGCAGATTTGAAATGAGATTTATTGATGTGAACGCCCTCTATATCTCGATGTTCCTGAATGGCAATCAGTAAGGGTTCCATAGCCAGGACGAACAGGAGTGGAGACAACGGGCAGCCCTGTCTAGTGCCGTTATGAATTGTAAAGGGCTCCGTCAACGTGTCGTTGATCTGAATACGGGCCGTCGGGTTATGATACATGGCCATAATGGTACCAACTAGCGAAGGAGGGAAACCGAAATGCAGTAACGTCACCTCCAGATAAGTCCAATCCACCCTGTCGAAGGCCTTCTCAGCGTCCGTGCCCACCAACACAAGGGGTTGATGTCGGGATTTCACATATTGAAGGATATGTAATATTTTATGCGCGTTATCTTTGCCTTCCCTACCGCTCACGAAGCCAGATTGATCTAACGAGATCAGTGAGGGCAAAAAATTCCTTATCCTATGAGCTATCATACTGGCCAGAAGTTTCAAGTCAACATTTAACAGTGAAATTGGCCTGTAGTTACTACATAAGTTGGGGTCTTTACCTTCTTTATGTATCAAGGATATTTTTGCTTCCAGCATTTGCTGCGGGAGGGGTTTACCCTCAAATGCCTCGTTACAAATCTTCAAGAGATGTGGTAGCAGAAGGGGTGCAAACGTTTTGTAGTAGTGGGCCGTGAATCCGTCGGGACCTGGAGATTTGCCTGTGGGACACTTCGACAGGGTGGATTGGAGGTCATTCATGGTGAATGGTCGGGTCAGTGATTGTCGCTGGTCTAACGTTAACGTGGGTAGATTCAGTCGTGTCAAGAAGTGGGAGGTGTCCAGGCGCCTCTGTTCCTTAAGAGCCTGTGTGTCGGCTGGCCTGAGATTATATAGCCCAGAGTAATAGTCCAGAAAGGCCTCCTCAATGTGTGATGGGTTGCAAGCTGTTAGCCCCTGTGAGTCAGTAATAGAGTGAATTAGAGTGCGGGCTTGCCGTTTACGTAGGTGTTTCAGGAGGAACTTGGAGGCTCTATCTCCATGCGCGTACATTCTATTTTTCCAGGAGGCATATAATTTAGCTGATCTGACATTGAGAGCGTCTCTCAGTTTCTGCCTCAGTTTGGAAAGAGTATCTAAGACTGTACGGTCAGAAGTATTTTTATGGTCCGTCTCCAAACGAGAGATTTCATCATAAAGTGTTTGAACCTCCTGATGCCGTTTTTTATTATGATATGACGCGATGGAGATAAGTTCACCTCTCAACACTGTCTTGTGGGCTTCCCAAAGAATTTGGGGAGATGTGTCGTGTGTATCGTTGAGTTGGAAGTAATGGTGAAGTGCGTCTGTAATACGTTTCCGCGTCGTAGGGGAGTCAAGTAGGGAGTCGTTGAGACGCCAGGATCTGGATTTCAGGTCTGTCCCAGAGGTGGACATTGAGAGTAGTACTATATTATGGTCAGAATATACATTGGGAATTATGTTTGCATCAGATATCCGCGATAGGCATAACCTAGGTATCAGGATATAGTCAATGCGGTGGTAAGACTTATGGGGGTTGGAATAAAAAGTATAGTCACGCGTGGTCGGGTGCATATAGCGCCAAGAGTCAAGGAGATGCATTGAAGTTAGAATAGCCCGTATCCTAGCTAGATCTCTGGGTGTATATGTGCTCTTTCGTTTAGATGTATCCAGCATTGGCTCAAGCGCTATATTCAGATCCCCACCCACAATCAGGGTACCTTCTCTGAAGTTCTCTATTTTTTTTAGAGTAGAAACCAACCATTTTAAGAGTTTTTTGTTAGGTGCATATAAACTGCATAAGGTTGTCAATGAGCCATTAAGGAGGCCCTTCACGCAGACATAGCGTCCCAAAGGATCCACCAGAGATTCTCGGTGTTGGAATAATACTCCAGACCGTAGTGCTATGGAAACACCTCTTGATCTTGACTGAGTGGAGGTGGCATGGTACCAGGTGTTATATTGGCACCGCTCAAAATTCGGAATTTTGTCGGGCTTAAAATGGGTTTCCTGAAAGAACAGAATATCTGCTTTCTGTTTTCGTAGTCTATGCAGAGTCTGGTGTCGCGAGGTGGGTGAATTAAGGCCATGAGCATTGATTGTAGCAAACGTAATATTCTTACCGGTGTCATGCATGTTGTAGTACTTGGCGATCGGCTGACATCCCTGGAGCTGGATCGTGTTCCGTGCCTAGTAGGGACAGGGGATGGGTAGAGAGCGGAGGTAGGGAAAAAGAATCAGAAGAGAAAGAAATCCTAGATAGAAGAAAAGAAGAAAATGAAGAAGTCTCAATTATCAAACATAGTAGAGCAGTATGAACCAGTATAAAATTCAACATAGTTGGCTTGGACTATTGATAACCAACTCGAGGGGTTAGTTCAGAATGGAATTAACGTAAACAACTGCATTATACATATCAAGTAGTATAAATTATGCGTAAGGGTTTGGTAGGAGAGGGTTATGGCTGTGCAATGACCTCCGGAAAGCAGAAGGTATATGTTTCCCTACTCCCAAATATCGCCATAAGGCGGAGAGATTAACATGAACAATAACAGCTCTCCACCATGGCAAAAACGCATAAGTTGAGCGTGAATAAATGTAGGGTGAACCTAGGTAAGGCTAGTAAGGAAATAATAAAATCTTAGGTAATAAAGAAAGACATAAAATCAGTATCAATCAGCTTATGATTAACTCCACTTTTTCAAAGACAGGTACGAGACGGGGGTTTTGGCGCTATTCTTCCCGGATATAGCTCAGGTGGCATCGTCCGGGTCCTTGGCAGATGGTGATTTAGCGATCTTCCTTTTAATTCGTTGCGATTTTGGAGTCGCCTGTTGCCATGGTGTAGGACCTAGGATGGGTTTTATCTTTGAGGCTGAGTGGAAAGCTTCCAGATCCGGGAATTTGTCAAGAGATATGTCCAAAGTCTCACAGGCCGTTTTCAGATCTGCGGATGTTCTGATGGTGATTCCCTGCCCATCCGCCGTAACAAAGATCCCAAATGGGAAGAGCCAGCGAAAGCGATATCCCTTCTGTAGGACTGCATTGGTAAATGGTTTCAGTAGCCATCGTTTTTTCAAAGTAATGGCCGACAGATCTTGGAACAACTGGATTCGGGTACCTTCATAGGTTATCTCCTGTCTTTCCCGTGCTCTGCGGAGAACTAGATTCTTTACACGGTAGTCCAGGAAACGGCACAGCACATGTCGGGGAGCTTCTCCTTGTTGTGGTTTAGGTCGAAGGGCTCTATGGACCCGCACCAATTCAATGTCCTGAGGGTCATGTTCAGAAAGTAAGTCTTTAAAGATCTCCACTCCAGCCTTTTCTAGTGCTTCATTGGCCACAGTTTCAGGGAGACCCTTAATCCTAATATTCTGCCGGCGTTCACGGTTTTCATGGTCTTCAAGAGCAACATAGATGTCATGTATATGGTGTTCATGCTCTTTAAGGCCCTCTAGGATAGCATTGGAGTGGTGTACAGTTGTTATTTGGGCATTTTCCAGTGACTCCAGTCTGTGGCCTTGGTGCGTGAGGTCACGTTTAATCTCCGCTAGCTCTCGCCCAATCGGGCCGATAGCTTTGGCAAGGGCTCTCTTGATAAAGGAGCGGGTCACCATTGGGTCTCCAGATACACTACCTCCCTCTGAATCACTCTCCATGTCAGAGTCTGTGTCATCTGTGCAGGCCAGGACTGGCTTCCTGGTTGATTTAGGAGTGTCCTCCACTACGGCCTGTTTTTTAAGGAATTGGTCAACATCGGCTTGAGTTACAGCCTTTGCGGATTTAGGTGCACTCTTAGGTGGTTTAATGGTCGTCTTTCCCATGGTGGTATCTGTGGTCACCGTGTGACGTATTTGTGCAGTTTAAGTCTATATGTCCCCTCCAATTGGTTATGGTTAGTTTAAGGATTCATTGGTCCAAATTGTGTCCAGCAGGACAGAAAGCGGTGAAAAGGGAGTCTACAGGCACTGATATTGTAGTACCTGGTGCAGAGAGTGAAGGGTGCTTGCTGGGGGGTCCTCTGACCTCTTTGTTGTTGTGTATCAGGTTATTAGGTTATCAAAAAAGAAGTCCAGTTGACGAGTGGATAGGTTTATCAGGGGTAATCCCCAGGAAATAGTACACTGCCCAGTCTTATAAGCTGATCATATAGAGTCCCTTCAAGACGTTAGTTCCCAGATGGTTGGGGGGCTTCTCTCTGCGATTTATGGTGTACGATGTGAGGGGTGAACATCACCTCCACCTTCCCCAGTGACCACTGACCCGTTGCCTCTTCACCTCACTATTGTAAACCCCTGTCACCACAGATACAGTCCAGCCCAGCCACAGTTCTGTATTTTTATACACAGTGCAGGCAGTGACAGGCTGTCCCTTATGGATGAGGATCAGCCTCCACTTACCCTCTCCTGCAGCTTCTCCTGTCTGAAGATGAGCGGTCCTGGAGGTTTTTTTCGGGTGGTTTATGTCTCTCCCGGCAGGGTCTGAGGCTTCCAGCTCCCTCTGTCTGCAAGCTCCGTTTCTTCCTGAGTGGTCGGCCGGAGCACGGGCCTCGGGTCTCAGAACGGCCCTGAGCACCCCTGATGGATCGCAGCTGGAACGCGGGGGCAGGAATACCTGGTCTCCACGTACACCCGCCGGTCTCCTCAGGACTACCGACCGGGCGCTGTGCCTCCGAGTGTCCACCGCTTCTCTCCACTCGCAGCAGATGTTGGCAGATCCGGCGCGGCCTAGCAGAGCGGGCGCCGCCGCAGCTCTGCCTCGTGTGCAGCGGGGGCTGGTAGGGAATCCGGTCTTGTGCCTCGTTCCCCCGGTCCGATTGCTAAAAGAAGCACAGTGACCGGTTCAGGGGGGTGGTGGCTGTTTAGCTGTGGGTCCGAGGGGCTCCGGTGGGCAGCCTGCAGGGATGGATGGCTGGGATGCTGTGTTCAGGTTGTGGAGCTCCTGGATACACGTCCTCCTCACATCGCGGCCATCTTGGACTCCTGGTCACTCTCATTCTGATCTTGGGTTTGTCTCTGATTTCTTGTCATGACCATTGTTTGGGCTGGGATTTGCTGTCCCTGCCGTGCCACTTCTGCTGTCTCTTTCCCTGGGCTCCACTAGAGGGCTGCGTCCTTGGATGCTTCATCTGCATAATAATTACCCAGGGCTTCGAATGTGTCCAAGCGTCAATATGCTTGGACTTTGATTACAGCTACTTCTTCTGGCAACTACAATGCCTCCAAAAGGTCTTTTACAAGATCTGTGTGTTTGATGGGGGTCTCGGTGGCTGTGAGAAATCCTCTGTTCTTCCACAGATAACCAAAATCATGCGCCACACCTAAAGCATATCTTGCATCCGTATAGGTATTGATCTTCTTGCCCTCCTCTACCTTGCAAGCCTGTATGAGTGCAACTAGCTCCACCTCCTTGGCTGACATAGAGAGGGGCAATGGGCCTACTGAGACAAGCCAGTCCATCGTGACTACTGTGTAGTCCGTGTGGTACCTTCCTGCTTCATCAGCAAACCTTGAGCCATTCATCCACATCTGGAGGTCTGGATTGGGGAGGGGTTCTTCTTGGATCTTCTAATTATGTTGTGCTTCTGACATCATCTGTTCAACGTAATCATGCTCAAGAAGGTCTTCTATGTCTTGGCCGTCTGGGTCAAAATCATGGGGTCTGAGGTTAACAGTAGGAGGATTGTCCACATCATCCCCCCTGGAAAGAGGCAGCAGAGTGGCAGGGTTGAGTACTGTACATCTGTGGAGGGTCACGTTCTCAGGAAGCAAAAGGGAACACTCAAGATGGACATGTCTTTGCGCAGTTAGAAATCTTGGCTGTATCTGAGCAAGAATAGCCTTGAGGTCGTGAGGAGCCATAACAAGGGTTTCATGTCCAAGGATCACATCAGCCGTCTTGTCAAGAAGCAAGTGTGCAGCCTGGATGGCTCTGAGACATGAAGGGGTGGCTCTGGCATCAGGATCAAATCTTGCTGAGTAGTAGGCAACGGGTCTCATTCTGTCTCCATGTTTCTTGGCGAGGACTCCAGAGGCATGTTCCTTGACTTTGTGTACAAAAAGGTAGAAGGGCTTGGTATAAACAGGTATGCCCAAGGCTAGGGCACATATGATAGCTTTTTTAAGCTTCTCAAAGGAGTCATACATCTGGCTGGGTGTATTATGAGTATAGTCAATAGGATTACCTTTTCTTAGGCTGCCTTCACATTTGCGTCTGGAGCGCAGCGCACCAAACGCAGCCAAATGCTTGCGCACATGTGTTCCTATGTTTAACATGGGAACGCATGTGCCTGCGTATGGCTGCGTTTGGCCGCATTTGCGTTCAGATGCACATAATTTATGCGCCCTCCGACCGCACTCCAAACGCAGCATGCAGCACTTTTTTGTGCGTTAGCGGCGCTTGTTCTATTCGCAAGCGCCCGCAAGCGCACAAAAAATGCATGGATCTCAATGGATCCGCAGTGTCCTCTGCATGACACCGCAGGAGAATGCTGCGGATCTCATTGAAATCTCTCCCGGTGGCCGCCACTCGAGATTTCAATGAGATCCGCAGCGTTCTCCTGCAGAGCCGCCGCTGATCTCCCGCCGGTGTCAGCGGGGAGAAACAGCTGATCTGACAGCTGTTTAAATCTCCCGCGCTGACACCATATAGGTGATGTCGGCGCGGGAGATTTGAAGCAGCAATCAGCTGTTTCATATCTCCCGCCCTGATATCACCCTGTTCGGTGTCAGCGCGGGAGATTTAAACAGCTGTCAGATCAGCTGTATCTCCCCGCTGACACCGGCGGGAGATCAGCTGTGCCGGGAGGAGGAGAACTCTGCTGCTGATCTCCTCCTCTCGGCCGTCCCCAGAGACAGCTGATTGGCTGCCGGGGCACCATAGTAGTGTGAACGCATGCAGAGATTCTCCGCTGCGTTCACATTATTATGGGCTGCGTTTGCGTCTGCATGCCCTCTGCATGCAGACACAAACGCAAATGCGAAGGCAGCCTTAGGGCATCATAGAGTGGTTGCATGAGTCTTGAAGCATCAGGGATCCATTGTCTACAGTACGTGACGAGGCCTAGGAAGGCTTGGAGCTGTTTATATCCTTTAGGGAAAGGTATATCCACAATGGCTTATTTTTTTTCATCTGTTAAATGTCTGGGCCCTGAGATAGACAATGGCCTAAAAAGACAACCTTCTGGTGGCACCACTGAACCTTGTCCTTGGAGATTTTACAATTCTGTACAGCAAGATGTAGAAGGTAGACTCTAACAATCCTCGAAGGTTGGAGCGCAGAGAAGAAGGTCATCAACATACTGTAGCAGCGTAAAGTCTGGATGTGAATCTCTCCATGGTCTAGACATGCTGACTGGGCCTGAGTGAATTGATTTGGAGAATTCCGAGCTCCCTGTGGCATTACTGTCCAAGTGTATTGGGCCCCTTGGAAAGTCAACGCAAAAAAGAAACGACTTCCTTCGTGGAGCGGTACGCTGAAAAAGGCATTTGCAAGGTCAATGACGGTAAAGTGTGTGGCATCTGGGGGTACTCCAGAAAGGAGGGTGTGTGGGTTTGGGACCACTGGAGATTCCAATACTGTTGCTTCATTGACAGCTCTGAGATCTTGTACAAATCTGAATTTGTCCGGATGACGTTTCACTGGTTTCTTTACTGGAAACAAAGATGTGTTGCAGGGAGAAACGAATCAGACGAGGGCACCATTCTTTAGTAGCGCCATGATCTGTTCCTTTAGAGAAGATTCTTGCACTGCCTTGAGAAGGTATTGAGGCACTCGTGGTAATTGTGTCCCTTCGTTCAGTCTCACAGAGACAGGGGGTACCCTGAGGCACCCAATATCATCGGTTCCTTTCGACCAGAGGTGATCTGGTACATGGGCCAATGTGGTCTGATACTTCATATCCCATCATTAGTTCAAAAATAAGCAGGAGCATGGCTTGGAGCACACACATATATTCATCTTGAAGAATATCCTGTGTGCGCGAGTTGTGTAGGATCAACTGGAGACCCGTAGAAGTGTATTGAGTATTTGCTCATAGTCTGGCGAGTAGGTCAGCTCCAAGGAGATTAACCGGGCAGGCGGTAGAGACAACCAATCTGGCGAGGACCTCTTCATAGGGTCCAATCTATACTGGTTGAGTCAAATGGGCTTTGGTAGGTTTCCCATCCACCTCTTCACATGTGATGAAGTCTTTGGTAGTCATATTAGAAAATGGCAACTCTTCTTGGCGTATAACGGTCCTGGCAGCACCAGTGTCAACCATAAATTCAAGCGGTTGGACTTCCACCTGTAAGGGACATATGAAGCCAGATTTAGACACCATTGTTGACACGAGACCACCAAATTCCTAAGGCTGGGAGTGAGGCTGGCTCTTTGCAACTTGACGTTGTCTGTAATCTTGTCCTGTGGGTGGTCCTGATCTCAGGAGTGGGTTGCAAAGATATTTTGGTGTTCTACAGTCTCTCTTTATATGGCCATCTTTGTCACATCTGTAACAGGGGCCCGTAAAGGATCTTTGTTGCCTGCCTTGATAAGATTGTTGTGTGGGTAATAAACAACTGGAGTCTGGTACTGGGAGTATTGTTGTCCCTGTGGCTGGCCATAGGGAACTTAGCAAGGATCTGCTGAGATATTGGGCATCATGGGATATTCTTCATCTGTAGTTAACATGGCAGTGACTGCTTTCTTTTGTTTTGGAGTAATCTTTTGGAATCCTTTAGCTATGAGCACTACAGTTTTCATATCTAGAGTCTCAATTTCTGACCTAGCTGTAGTGATCAGTTTCTTAAGGTCATCCTGGAGACCGCAAACAAAGGAAGAAACTAGAATACCTTGCTGAACTTTAATTTGTTCACTGAAGCCCATGTCTTGGAATTTTTGGCTCATTCTGGCTGCATATCTTTCCACTGATTCTGTCTCCTCCTGTGTAATATCTGATAAATGGGTCGACTGGTTGCTTAGTTTCTCCTGGGCCCACATTTTAGGTTGCTGGCAGAAATCCTGTCCCAATTGCCATGTAGTATCAGAGACTAACAGGGCATCATCCAGAGATCTTTCTATTACAGGCCAATATGCATCTCCTGCTTAACAGACACAAGAGAGAACAAATCTTGTCATGTAGCTGAATATGTCTTCTGAATAGCCAAAACTGCATGGTAGAAAGGTACGGGTTGTTTCTCTGGGTCCAGCAATTGGTTGCAGAGTGTCATGGCCTGAGTCGGTGTGAATTTGGCATACATGATAGGTTCTGGTTTGCCAAGGGCAGGTGGCGGTGTGATGGGCTTAGGAGTTAAATTAGATGGTGGTCTGGGTAGGCCTGGCAGAAACTCTTCTTTATTTGCATCATATTTAATTGGTACTGGTGTGATGGGACTCACATGTTTGACAAGCATCTTTCATTGCCCTTGCATTGTTAGTCTGTTTACTAACTATTTAATAAAAGAAAAGCGCACATAGGGTCTTATCTTGGTGTAATTAAGGGTGTGTGCGTGTAGAAACACTAACCTTTTGTTGTTGTGAGAGTCACAACAACTAGTAGACAAGTAACAGCTTACAGCACTCCGCCCAGGGAGGTTAAGATACAGCATTTGAGAAAGGGGTGGTTAGTCGTGAGCTGCCGTCTGGTCAAATATCCATGGAGTCACAAGGATGTTGATAGTAATACCTTTACTGTCTTAGGGCCCTTTCACATCAGCGTTTTTTGAAATTCGCGGCAGATGCGGTGAAAAAAACGCATCTGCCGTGATTACCGCATACCGGCTGCACTTGCGGCACGGTTGCGGCATGGTTGCGGTAAACGCCATACAAGGTATAGGCGGACTTGCGGCAGGTGCGGGAAGTGCGGTTTTGGCACTTGCGGCAGGTGCGGCCGCAAAAAAAACCGCGGCTGACAGCATTTTTTTTCGCGGCCGCACCTACCGCAAGTGCCAAAACCGCACTTGCCGCAAGTCCGCCTATACCTTGTATGACGTTTACCGCAACCGCGCCGCAACCATGCTGCAAGTGCAGCCGGTATGCGGTAATCGCGGCAGATGCGTTTTTTTCACCGCATCTGCCGCGAATTTCAAAAAACGCTGACGTGAAAGGGCCCTTACGCGTTTCGTGGGACTACAGCCCACTTCCTCAGAGATCCAGAAAGGTTTACAGATTTTCAGAGTGAGTGGATATAAATAGGAAGTAGAAGTGAATGACGCTCCCATTTCGTCATCATGTACGATACAAAAATTAAAACATTTATACAAGTCATAAACAACGCTTTTTACAAAACAAAATTGTCACTTTCAATTCCCTATCCCCTAAAGGACTAAAGGGAAGGATGTTCAAACCATCTATATATAAAATCATGGTCATTCCTATGTTTGTATCTAAGTCTTATCATATATGGGATGTACCAACATCTGATATAATTACTATAGAGTTTGCACATAGTGTCAGGTGCTTCTTATCCCAAAGGAACAATTTTACAAATGGATATCAGAATTATATAAATTAATTTATCATCATATAATTTTAGATTATCCTATATAAAACTAGTGTCACAACATACGTTACAAGGCCTGCATAATATTCAGAGAAAACTTAAGGGAAAATTAAAATAATTCACATTCAACCTGAGTAAGAAATAATACTGAAGATCCATAGTTATTTTTAAATACAGTTTTAGACTTAAGAATTATAGGTGCTTTGGTTCGGGGAAGCGAACTCACCATAGTATAAAACCTCTCATCGCTGGTATTGTCACAGGTCTCTTAACCACTTGGCTATCCTATTATCAGATAGATGGATATTTCCCATACGTAGGTGGGTGGCTCAAACTGTCCACAGGCTCTCACGCTATCCGGGAGGTAGCAGTAGTCCCCTACAGTGAACAGAAGTAGGCCCCTGACCAAGACACCTCTACCGCACAACCGCAAGGGACCCCTGACCCCAAGGACAACGATTGGGACCCGGTTTCAGCCGAGCCATTCTCCACTTCGCTTATCTAGACTGGATGCTCCATAAACAAGATTTGTGTTAAAAAACTCAGGATATATTTACAAGGAAAGAAAAATGCCGATCATCTAAAGAGATCTTGAAATTCATTAAGTCCCTGAGGTGCCAAGGCATGCATTTTATGGATCCAAAAGATCTCTCTCCTTGCCAAGGTCCGATCTCGATTAGGGATGGACTCATGAACATGATCTATCGGTGTCACTGTAAAGGACACCTTCTTAGAATGATATAATGCACAATGTCTGAAAAAGCCATGTGTCATTAAGACCTCCATAACATTAAATCTATGAGAGGACATACGCTGTTGTAATTTTTGTGTAGTCTTTCCAACATATTGTTTTCCACAGGCACAACTTAATAGATATATAACAAAGGAGGATTGAGGATTGAGGATTTAGATGATAGTTAATGGGAAAGGTTTTATCCCTTAAATTTATCCCTCAAAAAATTTTCTCATTAGTAATCATTTGACAGCATAAACATTTGCTTATGCTGCCTTCACATTTGCGTTTGTGTCTGCATGCTGATGGCATGCAGACACAAACGCAGTGAAAAGCAGGGTCATTTTGATGTGTCCGCAGCGGAGAATGTCCGCCTGCGGACACATCACTGTGGAGCCCGGGCAGCCAATCGGCGGTGTCCGGAGGCGGGCCGGAGGCGGACATCAGCGGCAGAGATCTCCTCCTCCCCGCCGCCGGTAAGCTCCGGGACGTGTCAGCTGAGTTAAACAGCTGATCTGACAGCTGTTTGAATCTCCCGCGCCGACACCGAGAGGAGATGTCGGCGCGGGAAGATTCAAACAGCTGTCACATCAGCTGTTTCTCCCCGCCGACACCGCTAGGAGATTACCGGCGGCGGGGAGGAGGAGATCATCAGAGGCTCAGCTGATCTCCTGGTGGCCGTCGGTGATCTCCTGTGACATCACCGGCGGCCACAGGGAGAGATTTCAATGGGTCCGCAGCGTTCTCCTGCGCTGTCAAGCGCAGAACACTGCGGACCCATTGACGCCAATGCATTCTTTTGTGCGCTTGGGGAAGCATGCTGATTTTCCAAGGTCCCCGAGCGCACAAAAAATGCAACATGCTGCGTCCCGGGTGCGGACGGGGGACCCTCGAGGGAGCAGATATCTTCCGCATCCGCACCCGAACGCAGCAAACGCAGGCACTATGCGTTCCTATGTTAAACATAGGAACGCAGTGTGCATGCGCTTGACTGCGTATGGGAGCGCAGCATATGCTGCGTTCCCATACACAAATGTGAAGGCAGCCTTACACCACATTTATAAGCACCAGATTTATCTGTTTTTACAGTGATCAATTTATTGCTTTTTAAACGACTGTGAGCCAGCACATTTTTGAGTGTGGGAGCTCTCCTACAGGTTATTTTTGGTGTCTCAGGAATTATTGTTTTTAAAATGGAGTCATTTCTCAGGATGCTCCAATGTTTATTCTGAATGCGCCTGATACTCTCATGTTGTCTGGAAAAGACAGTGTTAAAATTATATGCAGTCACCATTTTGTGACTCTTGTTTCTGTGTTGTATTCACGCTCTCTGTGAATGCACGATTTAATAGTTTCCAGGGATAGTTCTTCTCCCTGAATCTGTCCCTTAATAAGAATGCCTGAGAAAGGAAGTCCAGTAATAGTGAACAATTTTTTCTTATACGTTGAATCTGATTTTTAGGAATATTATTCATCCATTTTTTATCGTGGCCACTCTCAAGATCTAAAAAACTATTTGCGTCCACTTTTTCAAAAAATGTCTTAGTTAAAATTGTATCATTTTATGGAATAAAGTTATATCCAGAAAATCTATTGTTTCGGTATTACTTTTAGGGGTAAAGGTCAGACCCCAATTATTATTCATAAAGGAATTTAAAAATAATTCATAATCTTTATTTGCATCATTACAAATAAAAATCAAAATGTCTATATAACGTTCGTAATAAACTGCATTTCAAAAGAGCTTATTATTAAAAATATTGATGGATTCGAAGGTGGCCATAAAAGGATAGTGTGAGAGCCTGTGGACAGTTTTAATTTTTGTATAGTTTAGAGGTCTAGAGGTGTAGAGGACCACGCTATGCCCTTTGCGCATGCGCAAGGTTGCTTTACGGAAGCTCATCACAGATATCTAATGATATCTAATATAACAGATATATATATATATATATATATATATATTCATATATATATAAATATATATATATCAAGATTCATAACATATAACAAAATATAAGTATAGATATTTGGTATACATCAGGGTTTCATAATGTTTCGTAGTAGATTTTAAAATCTTATCTTTAACAGTCTTTGGTGGGATTTGAACCCCAGCGCTGCAAGTACTGAGCCACCATGCAGCCCATTCTTGAAGATAGACGTAGTTGTGGCATGTTTGTAAGCAGAAGGAAATGTACCAGAAGTTAGGCTGGGGTCACACACACAGATATCTGTGCAGATATTGTTCACAGATCTCTGGTTGAAGTGAAATCATGGACAAATTGGTCTATTTGGATATGGCCACAAAATGGATCAATTTGTCCATGATTTCACTTCAACCAGAGATCTGTGAACAATATCTGCCCAGATATCTGTGTGTGTGACCCCAGCCTTATGGTACCTTTACACGCCGCCACGGCAGGCTGGATACATCCCGCTACTTCACGTGCACGAGCACGCTCAAACGGTTACAAACGGTCAACGCACCCTCTTTACACGCCGCCACAAGGTGCGCTACGCCACGCTACATCTATAGCTAGCTACATCGCCGGGTGTCTCAAGTAGCCAGCTGTAGCTCATTTACACACCGCTATAACCAGCTACTATGGGCAGACCTGGTGCAGCAGGGACAGCACATAGGCGTGCCACAATTGTGGAGTACAAGCCGTCCGTACGCTGATAGGACGAAGCAATAACATCCTGATTGGGCAGGCATCGCAGGAGGCTGAGTAATACAGCACGCTCGAGCGATTGTGTAGTGTGACTCGTCAGCTCCTTAAATATGCCTCCCTATGCAGCGACTACCAATCGTCATGCAGCAGCTTCCACCAATGATCGCACATGGGGCGCGGTAACATGGAGCCAGGGTCACGCCTTTGCTACATTGCAGCTACATCGCAGGCTGTCCCGAGTTCCCTTCCGTTGCCTCTTTACACGCCGATACAGCTCGCTACCATCGGCGATATAGCCATCTGTTTTCGAGCAGAGCCCATAAACAGATGTATCTGTCGCCAGCTGTAGCGTCGCGTCTTCAGACGCCGCTACGACGGGCTACATTGACGCTACAAGCTACATTTGTAGCCTGCAGCGGGATGTATCCAGCCTGCCGTCGCGGCGTGTAAAGGTACCATTAGTGATATGTTGAAGAGGTGGGTTAGGGATGAGATAATTGTGGTGAGGAGGGGTCCAGTGCACAAGTGGTGAGGTGTGGTTTGCAGAAGAGGTGTGCAAGTTCTCCTTCAGTGATTGAGGGTTAGAGGGGGAGGGAAGTGACCAATCTTGTTGTTTAAATGCTGCGATATCGTTAACGATATTGATGCAAATCACCGGTTTTGTGACGTTGCAGTGACATCGAAACAACATCGTTGCATGTGACACGTAGCAACGACCAACGATAAGTCCATTGATTGTTGATGAATGGCCAGGACCATTTTTTTTTATCGTCGATCGTCTGTTG
Organism: Allobates femoralis; assembly: GCA_033576535.1. Taxonomy (NCBI): domain Eukaryota; kingdom Metazoa; phylum Chordata; class Amphibia; order Anura; family Aromobatidae; genus Allobates; species Allobates femoralis. Next base: position 335,668,554 of record JARQOC010000004.1, on the reverse strand, counting down.
GGCCTGCAGCATCGGCGTGTGTCACACCTTGCCAACAATCTCATTTGCGACTTGGGCGATTCTGAACTCAACCATGTAGGACTGCTTTGGTGTTGTCTTTGATGCATCCCCTCTGCTCCGATTGGTGGACACTACTGCGTTCTCATTGGCCGGCGTTGCCTCAAAAGTAAAAAACATATCTGTGGTTCCGTCCTTGATTCATGCGAGCCATTGTAGATTTTGTTGAATCTTTCTAAAATACATTTAAACTTCAGGAATGGTTAGCCATAGAGTCAACCACGGGGCACATATGATCGTTTCTATATGCCACTTTGAGAACAGAGCAGCGGCTGCGATGTTGCGGACCCCACAAAAACGAACTCAGCTGTTTCCGCGGAGACAGAGTTTGGCAGCCTAACATACTGATGTCGATCCCATCCTGGTGGGCGGTGTTTATGCGGCCGAATCATTACTAGCAAGAGCATGGTGGCCTTGAGGCTTTCGTCCCCCTGGGGGGAAGCATAAGTGTTCTATTTAATTAATACCACAGATGAGCGGGATTATGCCTGCAATGCTGACCATGAACATCCAGTGCAGCATAATCAGGCAGTGTTGCGCAAGGTTCAGTGTGGCCTGTTCAGAAGGTTCGGGGTGAGCGCAGCACGATGCAAATTCATAAGAAACTTGCAGACATGCGCTACAAGTCTAGCGACCGGATTGCCAACATCCGTGCTCGGATCTGTAGACATCGTGGGTTTTTGGTATCAACCATGTGCCCTGGCCCTTTTACCATTACAGCACTACCCCCTTGAATGCATGGGAGGGATTCTTATGACATAGTGGTGTTGAACAAATGTAGATGATGGGTGTAGTGTACAGAGCTCCGGGGGGTCCAGAGATGTGCAGGAAAGGCCAGACTACACACGGGCGACATCAAATGTTTGGCCATGGGAGTCGGACATGCTGTTTGCTCAATATGTGTTTCCTGGTACGGATGTGCCCCACAAATGTGGCCCTGGGTTTTACACACATCTCATAACATACCTCCTTCCTTTAGGCCAGTAGTTTGGCAATCCTTATAGAATGTGTTTAAAACTGTCATCATCTACATGGCCTACAGTATGAATTGTGTGTTGTTTGTGTTGGTTGTGTCTAAAAGGTTTTTTCTTTTAATCACCAGATGCAAGACACCCTCTAGCTGCTGGCCAGCCGCAAGCTGCCGCACCGTCTCCATCTGATGGCCTGTCCCCAACGGCTACCCCACCACAACCAGCTGCCATGTCACCTGCGGCTACTCCATCTCCACCTGATGGCCTGTCCCCAGTGGCAACCCCACCACAAGCGGCTGCCATATCACCTGTGGCCACTCCGTCTGCACCTGATGGCCTGTTCCCAGCGGCAACCCCGCCACAACCAGCTGCCATATTACCTGCGGCCACTCTGTCTCCACCTGATGGCCTGTCCCCAGCGGCGACCCCACCTTCAGCTGTGGAAGTGCATTCAGCTGCTACACCATCTCCAGTAGCTACCAGCATCTTATAATGGCATTAGTGATGGCTCCACTTCTGGTGAGTGTAGAACATCAAATCCACGCCATATAATTAGAAAAGGATAGATGTGTGTAGAATTGATGGAGGGGTGTTGTCTCCAATGAATTGTTTTGTGTTTCCCCAACCGCTGGTGGTAGAGGTTCGGGATAGTCCATCAGCCCTTCAACTTCTCCTGCGGACCAAGTAGAGGATGAAGATGAAAACCGAAAGTGCATACAAACTACGAACAAGGGGTGTTTTTGAAGAACAAACAAACTGATTAACACTGCCCATTGCCTCCACAGAAATACCAACATTGGATGAGCTGATAGCCACACATCGCCAGCTGTCCAGGGCCCTGCATCATTTTGGCGTAATGCGGCGCAGGTTTCGGGCAGCGCAACTGCAAGGTGGCAACCAGTAAACGTCGACCCTACTTTAAACAATTAGGGCTCTGGACATTGTCATTGTTCCACAAAATATACTGTGCTGCCACTATGGGCGTGAACAACCCCCAGTGTCCCCGTGCAGTGGTTTGGTACACACTACCTCTTTGTTTGGCTGTTTACATATGTTAACATTTTTATAACGTTTAACGAAAATGCCTTCCTTAAAAGAAAGAATTTTGAGATATGGTTTCTAAGAAATTAAAAGTTTTGTATTTTTCTATAAATGGCCTACTTGCTGACGTCAACATTTTACACAGGTGTTCCAAAACAATGTCTCAAAATATTTACACAGCTACACAGGCACTTTGTGCGCCCTTTAGTGTGGACAGATAGATGTGCTTCTACATTTTACACACATCTAGGCTGAAGTATTTAACATTTTTATACATATCACTGTTCACCAAAAATGTTTCCAGCACCCCAAATAATTATATGTCGGAATCTGTTGAAGGACAATGGCACTGATGGTGGGCTTGACCTGCTCAAAGACCATTCAACCACCTTAGTAGGCGACATGACTCCTATTGCACTAAAAGCAACACAACACAGGTTAAACGACAAATCATTTTTTAATAATCTAACAAAGGAAAAAACACTACCTGTGTGCACAAAGAAAAAACAATAAAAACGAAATAAATCTACAACTGCTCATAATATGTCTCAACAGTTGGATAACGTTCGGTGGGCGATGAGGAACCTTGGGGTGCTACATTCACAAACGAATAGTGAGGGGGCCGATGCGGAAGGCTTGTTTGAGGCACAAACCTCCGCATTGGTGTGCTTTGTGCAGGAACATAAGTATGAGACCTTGATGATTGCGAGAATGGCACACACTCCATTCTGTTGGTGACCGTTGAGGTGTCTTCCAGTCTCCCAGCTCAGCCCTCATTGAGGACCTCGAATATGACACTCTCTGTGTGGTGTCTCTGGGTTTCCTTCGTCTTTGGCAGCCTCTCATTCACCAAGTGTGCAAAGGCACAAAAAGGATTTTTGTCCTGAGGCAACATGATCCGCTTGGCCAAACCAACCAGCTCGGATGATTGAGACAGGGTGGCCTTCTTTTTCCGTGACTGGTGACTTTGATGAGGGAGTGTTGATGCTGCAGCCTGATCCATAGCCTTCTCTATTTGTGATGACTTCATGACAGTCTCATCCAGGTCAGCAAATGGTTCAGTGGAGTCATCGTCAAGAGAGTCCTGCAAACACAGACACATATTGTTCAAAGACTTGCCATAATCAATAATATTTTCCACCACACATATAAGTACACTGAGATGTGTTTGCATTTGAGATCATGTACAGCTGTCAAATGGTTACAAGTTTGGACACACCTTCTCATTCATAGAGTTTTCTTTATTTTCATGACTATGAAAATTGTAGATTCACACTGAAGGCATCAAAACTATGAATTAACACATGTGGAATTATATACTTAACAAAAAAATGTGAAACAACTGAAAATATGTCTTATATTCTAGGTTCTTCAAAGTAGCCACCTTTTTGCTATGATTACTGCTTTGCACACTCTTGGCATTCTCTGCATGAGCTTCAAGAGCTAGTCACCGGAAATTGTCTTCCAACAATCTTGAAGGAGTTCCCAGAGATGCCTAGCACTTGTTGGCCCTTTTGCCTTCACCCTGCGGTCCAGCTCACCCCAAACCATCTCAATTGAGTTCAGGTCTGGTGACTGTGGAGAGCCAGGTCATCTGGCGTAGCACCCCATCACCATCACACCTCCTCCTCCATGCTTCACGGTGGAAACCAGGCATGTAAAGTCCATCCGTTCACCTTTTCTGCGTCGCACAAAGACACGGTGGTTGGAACCAAAGATCTCAAATTTAGACTCATCAGACCAAAGCACAGATTTCCACTGGTCTAATGTCCATTCCTTGTGTTCTTTATCCCAAACAAGTCTCTTCTGCTTGTTGCCTGTCCTTAGCAGTGGTTTCCTAGCAGCTAATTTACCATGAAGGCCTGCTGCACAAAGTCTCCTCTTAACAGTTGTTGTAGAGATAGGTCTGCTGCTAGAACTCTGTGTGGCATTGACCTGGTCTCTAATCTGAGCTGCTGTTAACCTGCGATTTCTGAGGCTGGTGACTCAGATGAACTTATCCTCCGCAGCAGAGGTGACTCTTGGTCTTCCTTTCCTGGGGCGGTCCTCATGTGAGCCAGTTTCTTTGTAGCGCTTTATGGTTTTTGCAACTGCACTTGGGGACACTTTCAAAGTTTTCCCAATTTTTCGGACTGACTGACCTTTATTTCTTAAAGTAATGATGGCCACTCGTTTTTCTTAACTTAGAATTTGTATTATGGCAAGAAAAAAGCAGCTAACAGTCTATTCAGTAGGACTATCAGCTGTGTAACCAGCAGACTTCTGCACAACACAACTGATGGTCCCAACCCCATTTAAAAGGCAAGAAATCCCACTTAAGTTAAGTATTTAAATCCACATATGTTAATTCATAGTTTTAATGCCTTCAGTGTGAATCTACAATTTTCATAGTCATGAAAATAAAGAAAACTCTTTGAATGAGGTGTGTCCACACTTTTGGTCTGTACTGTATATGTATGATTTCAGAAGAGAAACGAAAAAAAAAGTGTTTGTGTGGAGTATGGCAGACACCATTATTTGGCTGGCCATGGCAAACCATATGTACACAGATAGCATTGAAGGTCTTCAGTTCTGGCCAAGTGTACAAGCCTGAATAGCATGTGGAATAGTGGTATGATAGGAGACAATTCATAGATGTCAGATAAATGAGACATTATTGGACACAAAACACAATACTTACCGTCACTATTGCAGTGTGACAAGATGAAAGAGGAATCGCTGTATAGTCACAGCCACGACACCTGAAGAATGACATGCACACAACGCACTAGCGACTCCGGCTGGCAACCTTGGACAGGCGTTAGCAAAAGGAGGTACACCTCTATGGCGAACAGGATCCATGGGTGGTAGCGCCAAAATTGGAACCATCTTTTAAGCCAAGGCTGACCAATGAAAATGCCGTAGTGGCTGCCAATCGGAGCTGTAGAGGCATTGACAAAGCATCACCAGAATGTCTACCTTGTTTACGGTGGTGCGTTCTGATTGGCTGGCATTGCTTCAAAACAAGGGAATGTATGAGCGCTTCCGTCATTTGATCCAGAGTGTTATTCAAGTGATTCTTCATTTGGACAAGTGGTTTGGTCCCCGCCGGAGTCGCTAGTGCATATTTAGTGGATCAAACTTCTGCTGTAGTTTTAGCAACACCACACGGGATCATCTGCCGCCTTCAGACACAGCTACATTCCCGGTAGGTATTTCTTGGCCTATGACCAAGATTTTTTATAAAAATGTAGCAAGCATCTGCTATCCTACCCCTATAGTACATTGTGTGATGGTTGTAGATTTGGTAGTGAATGGTGGGCTTGCCTTCCATCGGTGTACATATGCTTTGACATGTCCAGCCTTTTTTGGGTTTTGGGTGGCCAAACACCGATACTGGATGGCCATCATTCTATCTGTGCACATGCTGTGTAGCATGGGTAACTAATTTGTTTTTTGGGTGCTGCCACATGCAACACTAGTGTGCTTTGCCAAGACACTGTCCACTATCATTTGTGCATGTTGCAAAACATGTTTATTGGGTCAGTAATGAAATTGAATGTGAAAATGTTTGTGTGGACATATTATATGTATGATGCAATAGAGAAGAAAATACCGGGCACCTACCGGGTTCAGGCTTGGATGTCTTCCTTGGCTTTGAGACAAGCAATCCTGGGTTAGGGTGCCTCTCGGAGCACGGTGTTGCACGCCATTATGGGAGAAATCCAAATATCTGAGAAAGAAAAAAGCCAGGCGGCAGTCGCCGAATTTCTGAGATCCTTTTATTCGTCCAGTTATTTACATGACATAATCAAGCGGGGAGAGGAAGTGGGGAGCACGGACAACGGCTGCCGTTTCGCAGAGCAGTGCCGCTTCAACGGGTCCTTCCTGGACCCATTGAAGCGGCACTACTCCGTGAAACGGCAGCCATCATCCGTGCTCCCCACTCCCTCTCCCCGCTTGATTATGTCTTGTGAATAACTGGACATATAAAAGGATCTCAGAAATTCAGTGAGTGCCGCCTGGCTTTTTCTTTCTCGGATACATATTATATGTATAGTTATACTTAAATGATTATTGTTAGGATGAAAAATCACTCATGTTTTATTTATTGTCTTGTCAGATTGAACATCATGAATGACGCTGAGCGTGCGGTTGTGGTAGCTGCCTTGCTCGAAGAGGAAGCTTGCCATCAAGATGAGGCAGAAATGCTTGAGAGGCATAACAAAAGGCAACGACGCATGTGGACAAGAGATTCCCTGCTGAAAAGGTCAGAACTTTCCCACATGTAACTAGTCCGACAGCTGCAGGACAAGAATCCTCAGGATTTCCGAAACTACCTGCTGATGTCCAAGGATTCATTCAAGTTCCTGTTGGAAGCCGTTACCCCCCTCATTGAACAGCAGAATACTGTCATGCATGCTGCTGTAGCAACAGAAGAGCAATTGGCTGTCATGCTGCGCTTCCATTCAACCGGACAGTCAATGCAAGACCTTCAGTTTTCAGCAGTTGTGTCGAGTTCCCTGCTGAGCCGCCTCATTCCAGAGACCTGTGATGCTATTGTCCGCATACTCCGGTCATACATGCATTTTCCAAAGACGCAGGCGGAATGGTTCCAAATCGCTTCTGATTTTGAACACCAGTCGAAGTTCCCAAACTGTAGAGGGGCATTGGATGGGAAACATGTTAGGATCACACAACCACCCAAAACCGGTTCTTTTTTCTTCAACTATAAGGGTTATTTCAGTGTTATACTAATGGCCCTTGTCAACTCAAATTATGAGTTTATTAATGTGGATGTAGGGATGAACGGCCGTGTGTCAGATGGTGGTGTGTTGGAGCACACCTGGTTTGGAGACCAATTGAAGAACTGTTAACTCGACTTGCCTCCAAACTCAGACACAACTGCAAACTTAAATTTTGCTTTTGTTGGGGATGAAGCCTTTCTGCCTCATTATAATCTACTTAAGCCGTATCCACAAAAAAGCTGACTCCCGACCGATTTGGGATCATGGCAAATCGGTCCCGAGTCACCCATACTCCAATCAACATGAAGCTCGAATCGATCGATTCTTTAGTGTTGGCATGTTGCATGTGCCATAATGCCGCGATACCAGCTCCTACACTCCACGTAGTTTTGTGGACTCAGTGGACGACACAAATGGGGAAGTGTTGCTGGGTGACAGGCGTTCAAATGAACCTGCCATTGCAGCACTACAACCCTTAGGGTACCTTTACACGCCGCTACTGGCGGGTGGATACAACCAGCTACATGCTACAAATGTAGCTTGCATCGCCAATGTATCCCGTAGTAGCGGCGTGTGAAGATGGTAGGAGGCACCCGGCAGTAGATGCATCTGTTTCCGAGCACTGCCCTGAAACAGGTGGCTACACAGGCGATTGTAGCGAGCTGTATCGGCATGTAAAGAAGGAACAGAAGGGTTGTTTCTACACCATGCTATGTACCTGGTATGTAGCTGGGGCGTGACACAGGCTCCGGGTTACCGCGCCCCATCAGCGATCATTGGAGGAAGCTCCTGCATTACGATTGGTAGACGCTGCATAGGGAGGCATATTTAAGGAGCTGACCAGTCACACTACACAATTGCTCGAGCATCATGTATTAAACAGCCTCCTGCGATGCCTGCCCAATCATGATGTTATTGCTTTGTCCTATCAGCGTACGGACGTCTCGTAATCCACAATTGTGGCACGCCTATGTGTTGTCCCTGCTGCACCAGGTCCGCCCATATTAGCTTGTTGTAGCGGTGTGTAAATGAGGTAAGGTGCTCGGCAGAAGGTAACTTGAGACACCCGGCGGTGTATCTAGAGATAGATGTAACCTACTGTACCGCACCTTGTTGCGGCGTGTAAAGATGGTGCGATTACCGTTTGCAACCGTTTGTGCGTGCTCGTGCACGTGAAGTAGCTGGTTGTATCCACCCACCAGTAGCGGCGTGTAAAGGTACCCTAAGGGGCCCTTTACTCGCCGCTACTGGCGGGTGGATACAACCAGCTACAGGCTACAAATGTAGCTTGTAGCGGCAAAATACCCCGTAGTAGCGGCGTGTAAAGACGGTAGGAGGCACCCGGCAACAGGTGGCTACACAGGCGATTGTAGCGAGCTGTATCGGCGTGTAAAGAAGCAACAGAAGGGATGTGTCGACACCAGGCAATGTACCTGGTATGCAGCTGGGGCGTGACACAGGCTCCGGGATACCGCCCCCCTTCAGCGATCATTGGTGGAAGCTCCTGCGTTACGATTGGTAGTCGCTGCATAGGGCGGCATATTTAAGGAGCTGACCAGTCACACTACACAATTGCTTGAGTGTCATGTATTAAACAGTCTCCTGCGATGCCGGGCCAATCATGGGTTTCTTGCTTTGTCCTATCAGCGTACGGACGTCTCGTAATCCACAATTGTGGCACGCCTATGTGCTGTCCCTGCTGCACCAGGTCCGCCCATATTAGCTGGTTGTAGCGGTGTGTAAATGAGGTAAGATGAGCTACACAAGGTGACTTGAGGCACCCGGCGGTGTATCCAGAGATAGATGTCACGTAGCGTAGCGTAGCTTGTGGCGGCGTGTAAAGATGGTGCGTTTACCGTTTGTAACCGTTTGTGCGTGCTCGTGCACGTGAAGTAGCTGGTTGTATCCATCCTCCAGTAGCGGCGTGTAAAGGTACCCTAATGGTACCTTTACACGCCGCCACAACAGGATGGATACCAACGGCAACTTCACGTGCACGAGCACGGCCGAACGGTTACCAACGGGAACCGCACCCTCTTTACACGCCGCCACAAGGTGCGCTACGCTACGCTACATCTACAGCTAGATACATCGCCGGGTGTCGCAAGTAGCCGTCTGTAGCTCAGCGTACCAGCTTTACACACCGCCACCACAGAGTGATCTGGGAGCAACAAAGGCAGGACGTAAAACAAATAGGCGTGCCACAGACCTGTACGCCGCGCCCAAACCACAACCATTGGCCAACACTACGGAGTTGTGATTGGGCACGACGGAAAGGGCGGATGGCCGAGACGTGCCGTACTAGTGAGCGGAGTGTGGCACGGAATAAGCGCTTGTGACATGGCGGAGCCTGGCGAATGCATCCAAATCGATGGTAATGGGTCACGCTAGAGCGGTGGCCAGTCACATATCCCGTGTGTATTAAAGTAGCGGTCCGGGGCTATGTGTGCGTAGTACAAGTGTTTGCCTTGTCACGCACGATCAGCGCTTGTGACAGCCGCGTGTGCCGATTGAACTGAGGTGCGTTTGTGTGCCACACATTAGCGTCTTACAAAAGACAGTATGTGCGTTTTCTGTCAAAAATCTGTGACAACTGTGGCGAAGTATGTGTATGTATACAGGCTGAATGGGGTTTAATATATGTGCTGACAGATGTGAATGTAGTGGAACAGCTTCCAAGGCACCAAGTCAAAGATCTGTGTGACAGTGTATTAGCAAACAGCTGACAAGAATATGTCCTGCATCAATGTGGTGTGTGCAGGGGACCCTCTGCCTACAACAAAATAAAGGATCATGTACGCACAATGGCCACAAACACTGTTGGGCAAAAGACTTTCAGAAAAACATGGCTACCCACACATATTGTGTGCACAATCCCAGCCAATAGGTGGCTATGACATCCCAGGCCCCCACCCAACCCTGCATCACATTGCCCTCCTCCACCAAGTAATCAGGCTCACACAGATTATGTTGGATCCAACAGAAAAAGGTTTAATATATTGCATGAATCTTGACCTTGTCTTGTGCAAACAAAATATACATAAAGTAAAAACATTGTAGAATTCAAGAGCAGGTGACATTAATCAGCCAAATTCAATGGATAAGCAAATCACCACACATTGCAAACTGTGCATGGAAAAAATACCAAAATAACCTAAACTAACTAACTAACTAACTACATAATGAAAACTCATGCACATAATGAAAACAAAGATAATGGAAAAGGTCAACCAAACATTAAAGGGGTGCAGCTAACCTGCTGTCACCTTCATTGAAAACACAAAAAGCAACTCCCAGAGCCAGCCACATTATATGGCCTGGTCCTGCCAGCTCACTGCACCAGACCCATTGAAGTAGGAGCAGTAAGCTTCTCTACTGTCCCTGGCCTCCTGCCGAGTGCGGCCATGGCTCTGCGGCTGGAGTGGCACAATCACATGGGCCTCATCACGCCAAGACCCTGGACGGAGCTCCCCTGTTGTAGCGTCTACATTATCTACATAACCTCCTGGCGTGTATGATGCCCTATCCCTACGACGCAGGAAGTTATGTAGCACACAGCAGGCCACCACTACCGCGTCAATAGACTCCGGTTTCATATGTATAGGTGTATGAAAAATCCGGAATCTATTCGCCATTATCCCAAACGCATTTTCAACTACACGGCGGGCCCGGGATAGCCGGTAGTTGAAAATGCGTCTCTCAGAAGTAAGGGCCCTCTGGGGATATGGCCGCAGTAGGTGTTCCTGAAGTGGGAATGCTTCATCCGCCACAAACGCAAAGTTGAGATGTTCGGTCGTGTGCTCATTTGAGGGTAAGTTTAGCCCACCATTCCCTAGTAGTGTTGCCAAGGAGCTTAGGGCAAACACCCCCCCATCTGAGTTGCGACCGGGCATTCCAACATCCACGTAGAGGAACTCATAGTTGGCATCTACTACAGCCATGAGGATTATACTACAATACCCTTTGTAATTGTAATACAAAGAGCCAGAGTGGGCAGGTTTGGTAATCCTCACGTGCTTACCATCCAATGCCCCGCCACAGTAGGGGAAGTTCCACCGGGTTTCAAACCCTCGGGCCACTTCCAGCCATTCTGCGGCGGTTAATGGCATTTTCATGTAGGCTGGCTGCAGAGCTCTCCAGATGGCCCAACACGTTTCAGGGATCAGGCGGCTCATCAGGGGCAGGGAGACACGTGACACGTATGTGAGGGATGTCATGGACTGCCCTGTAGCCAGGAACCGCAAAGTGATCGCCAACCGCTCAGCAGCTGATACTGATGGGCGCATTATAGTGTCCTGACGCGCTATCATTGGCCCTACACGCTCCAATAGGAAGGTGAAACAGTCCTCGGGCATACGGAGATAGTTTCGGTAATCATCAGGACAGTTAAGCTCCAGCTCCCGCAACAGCTGCATGTGGCCCCGGGTTTCCCGCCTCAGAAGCCAATCACGGGTCCACATCCGCCGCTGTCTGCGCCTCATCAACCTTTCATACCGATCCTGATACCACATTTGCTCTTCCACCAACGCAAGAGCCACGATAACATTGCGGTCATGGATATTCTGCATCCTCAATTTCAGCACCTGTAGATGAGAAAGCACAACATGAGTACATAGACCAAAATGTGTGCAAGTCAGCAGGTTCAGCAAGCCACACCTCTTTTCCATTACACACTATAGCCAAGAGGATGGGATCTCTTGTGTGGGCCCAAAACACAACCCTGAAGCAAGGACGGCAAACACCCAGTAGTCACCCCAAACAACATGGCACATGGCGATTGAGAGTGGCCTCCTCTACATCAACGTCAATGGTAGCTCCCAAAATTCACACATCTGCACCTAGGTGAGTTAGAAAGGGACATGTGTCACCAATAATGTTGGTCAAACAGGTCCCATAATCCATTACACAGCCCATAATGTCAATTGATTACAGTAAAAATGAGAAGAATAACGAATGTGACGTACCCCGATATGGAAGGTTGAGGAAGGCTACATGAACCAAACAACATTGCACATGACTGCGGATGGTTACCCATGGTGTAATTGGTTTTTGAAGGTGTCATTTTAAATACACATGTATGCCATGTCTGGCGCCCAACACCTCAAAGCCCTGTGTCATCCCATTCCCGTTGAACACAGTCTCCATTGGCCACAACCAGTATGCAGAAATCGATCCAGTCGACATGAGTGACACAGTTCCGTCTACAGTCATGCATCCATTCTCCTGTATGTTGTCTGCAAACAAACACAGCAATGTATCTCAACAAAAGTGTCAAGGCCCACACAAAATGCCGTATCCTAACCCACACACTACACTATATGTCGTCCCCAAAAATACAAACCCCTATATCGGCCGCTACAACAGTCTCCGGCGCTCTCCAAGAACATCAACATATGCACCCCACCCTGCGCTAATTCCATGTGTGTCCACAAAAAGTTACCTAATGGGTCTGGCCAGCAAGCGTAATGTTTGGCGGGATGGGCAACTTTTAAAGGGCCGCCAACCTATCACGATTCAGCGATCTCCACCAATTAGCGGAAGGCAAATCCGCACCCAGGTGCCCCATCAGGATGTGCATTATTGTGTCCGCTGTGATTGGTGTCCCGGACTATAAAGGCAGGTCAATGGCCACTGCTCCGTGTCCAGACGTCGATGTGCATTGAGCTACTAGTGTCCTGTTTGACTTCTGTTGCTCTGACGGTAAGCCTCTTTAGCGGTTTGTAAGAAAATGTAATGAACGCAGCTGGTTCTGGCACAGGCAGCTTAGGCGATGTGTGTATGGCCATGTTTGAAGCGGCATGCAAATATTGAACACGTAATATTAAATATGTGAACCTTATTCTGTGTCGCCCAGTAGCCAGGTAGTGCCTCTACTTATATAGTGTAAGTATGTATTGCACCTTCTGCTTTTTGGCAATGGTAAAAGAGCACGGTGTTATTTCTTTGGCTGGTACTTCACATCAACATTTCAGGGGTGGTAGAATTGTGGCGGACATTCCAGGGATGTTGGGTACATGTGTTAAAATGGGACTTCCACGTCTGGAGGAACACCTACATGATCATCTGGGTGCACATTACATGTAGTATGTGCAGTGTTGGCACACACCCAGCCCGCCTTTCTCATATAGTGACCCCTTACCATTGTGGACACTGGCCAGGTACTAGTTAGCACACAACGTGTTAGGTCACATGTTGCCCTCTACAGGTATGTACGCACACACCGTGTCAAGGTGTGTTGCAATAGGTACATTGGGGACTGAAATCATGTTTGAAACATCTGTAGGTGGACACCGATATCCGGGCTTGATATTGGCAGCATACATGTGTTTGAGTTAGTAGCGGTCTGAGATTGAGAAAATGGCACACTCATGGCCAGTTTCACTCCACAAAATAGCTGCATAGATGATCACTGTAGAAAGTTAATGATTATGTGTATGATTGTGGCAAGTTTTGAAATGTCGGTATGCCTTGTGTTGTGACTGTGTTTTTTTGGTTTATTTTTTCATCGGCAGATGCCGACGGGTACTGTGGAATTGGAATCCCAGCTTCTCACGGAGTATCAGCGGCACGAATGTTTGTGGCGCAGCTCGCTGCCCGAATATAAAAATCGGGCAGCGAGGGCCGAGGCCTACAGGAGTCTTGTGGCTCTGGCAAATCGCTTGGAGCCAAGGGTAGGCAAGACGTGGGACCAGCATATGGTGGCACTTAAGATCAAAAACATGAGGTCGGCATTCATGCGGGCTCACATTCAGTACCAGCGTCGTCGCTCAGGGGCTGGAGCAGAGGAGGTACCATCACCTACCCTATGGTACTATCCCCTGTTCACCTTCATCCTGGGCGAGGTTCGCCCGCATCGAACGACCACACAACTGCCCCGTTGCTGCGTCCCATGTAGGCCCGGCTGCATCACCATCTGCGCCACAGGAGGTGGGTAATTGTGTGACAGTGGTGGGCCACAATGTTTCCTTCACATGTGTGCTTCGATAAATCCTTCACACCAAATGTGTTGGCATATTTACCTCCTTGCTGCGGCACACCTTGGGGTGTCAATCTATCTGCCCTCCTTCCATGACTTGCCAGACTTTTCTATTCTATGCTTCCAGCCGTATTGCAATGTTGCTTCTTCCACAACATCTTGGTATGTTTAGGTTAGTTATTTAAGGGTTTCAAGATAGCAGGTGGTTTGTTCTCAAACAGCCACATAGTACCATGTAGTAAATGGTGCTGGCTCACATGTGTGTTGGCTTTGTTGCCAGTGGGTTAAAGGTAATTGAGTGAGGGGTGGATTCTCACCATAAAGGAGTCCTAATGGGAAGGTGCCCAATATGTGTCATTGGCCAGCACAGCCCCCAGTATC
>JARQOC010000004.1:335564931-335654301 GCA_033576535.1 Allobates femoralis | reverse complement strand
CCGGAGCTGTCCACTTTATCTCAGATCAAAAATACAGTGAAGCACTACTTTGTTTTATTAAAGTACAGTACTATGATGTCAGTCAATGGGGCCCAACAGCCAATCACAGAAGCTGTCACAGAGAATGGGTGTCTGTGAGTGGCTGTTGGAATAACCTGTAACCAGCCCATACATTGTAGTATCCATCCTGCTAGACTGTATGGGCTGATTCCACATTACTCCAACTGCCAATCACAGACGCCCATTCTCTGTGACAACATCTGTGATTGGCTGTTGGGTCCCTCTGCAGTGAATAAAGTTAATGAGTGGCCCGGAAGTACAAGCAGTGGGACGCCCGAACGCCGGTAAGTATAATGATACTGTTTAATCACTATCTGCTTTTTTTTTTTACAGCCCCCTATCCTCATCTCATAATTTTAAAGTCCAAGATTGAGGTTTGGACTCAAGTTTGAGTCAGAATTGAACTTTAAAAAAGTCAGAATGGACTAATTATAACGGCTCCGTCAGCTGGATCCGGTATAATACCAGCTGGTTGCATTCAAATGCATCAGGTTTATTGTCCTTTTTTTCCAGATCCTTTTGAGGATCCTCCAAAAGATGATTGATAGATAGATAGATAGATAGATAGATAGATAGATAGATAGATAGATAGATAGATATTCATAAAAAAGGAAAGTAGCACTCCAAATAGAGTCAGTCCACACTGCCTTTAATCGGCCTTCAGGTGCATAGTGCGACGTTTCAGGCTAATGACCCTTTCTTCTAGCAACTAGACACAGCTAGATCAGACTTTATCTACAAACTCTTTTACATAAATAATTATATCTCATTACATCCACTTGTGACTGTGCTCTTATTAGTGATATTAGTGCCTCCAAGTCTCCTTTACATTTGAACATTCATTGTCTCATCTGCTTACACTTTAAATTAACACTGTTACTTATATCAACCTTATAACTCCACCAAGGGCTTAATTATTGCAGGTGTCAGCACTAAAGTGTCATTCATATCCACAGTACGCCTCATTACCTTCTATCCACGCTCCCACCATTATCCTCATCTATCCACCACCAGTGCTGAGTCTGCGCATGAGCGGCACCACTTATCATTGACCATTGCCTAGCAACTACAGAAAGTTTGTGCAGCGCCATGTTCTGACTCCTGCGCATACGCAATAGGTCTATTTAAAGTCTTCCACCATTTTGCAGCTTTCTATACTGGCGGTTTTAGTTATCTATCTTAAAAGTGACTATAATGTTTTTTCAATGCATACTAAAGTGCTGCTGTGCTAACCTACCATATATAATAAATACTTGTAAAATACTTATAAAATACTTATAAAATTTATAGAATTCTTTGCATACTATGTTTAATCCTTTATCATCTAAAACTATGATGTAAAACTGTCTTGTCTATGGTGATACACATACACTGGGATCTGTATACATTCACAATACCCTTCACCCAGTGTTCACCAGCCCAGGCGTGTAATCCACTCCTCAAACTGGTTCACATATTGGTCCTACAAGTCTGCACTTATCTGCCACAGTACCTCTAGACCAATCTTAGGATCTATAGCAGTGATGGCGAACTCCAGGCCTCGAGTGCCACACACAGTCCAGGTTTTCAGGATTTCTATTGCATTTGACAGTTGGCAATCATATTACCAACTGTCAAACTCTAAGGAAATCCTGAAAACCTGCACTGTGTGCGGCACTCGAGGCCTGGAGTTCGCCATCACTGATCTATAGGGTTAACACATTAAATTCCAGGTCCCAATCTCATTCACTCCATCACCATATAGATTACTCATAAAATTATTTCTTTGCAAAATTTTATTTAATATAAAGGATGTCTTTTCCAAACAATGTTAAAGTATATATCTATACATATCTATATATACACTACAATGTGCTATACCAATACAGTGCACAAATAAAGTGCTTAGATCTATAATTGGCAGAAGGACAACATGATAGGATGGCGCAAAATAGGTCATTGTCAGAGGACATTAAAAAATATCAGAAGGTTAAAAAGTAATGGGTTTGATACTATGAGAAGTGACTTTGTTTTGCATAGACCCAGAAGGCCCCCTACCCGACGAAGAAGAGGAGGACAACACCACCATCAGTGCCAGAAGAAGGCAAAAAGACAAGAACAAGCAGCCATACAAGCCACATCAGAAGAAGAAGGATCATCTCTAGTGGTTAACCTTTTGGGTAAAAATTTGTCTTATAATCAAAGGTCTATACTCAATAAGGGTTTGAATTTCTGTATTAATACACATGTGGATTGGTTTAAGGTTGAAGTGGATTTATTTAGGTTATTCGGAAACATAAAATTGAAAGATTGGTTTCATAATCGAGAATCTCAAAAAAAGCTGAAAATGAGTGAGCTAGTTTTAGCTGATGTGGGTTTAAAAAAGAAAAGTGATTTAGTACCTGATGAAGGAATTCCAGCAATAGAGGCATTTGTGAAAGCAGTGAAAAAACACGTGAGAGTCTTACAAGAAAATTGCCACCATAAGTTTGTGAAGCCCAACATAACTAGATGGGAGTATGAAGCAATCAAAGAGTTGGCCCATGATGACTTGAATATAAAACCCGCTGACAAGGGGGGTGCAGTCGTCGTCATGGGCAAACAAGACTATATGATGGAGATCATGAGGCAACTGACTGATGAAACAACCTATAGGAAACTTAATAGAGACCCCAAACATGAGATTTAAAACAACATCACAAAAGTATTGGGGGCAGCAGAATTGGGAGGCATTATTGATGAAGATTTGGCAGATTTTTTGTATGTTGAACACCCTGTCACGCCAGTATTATACGTGACTCCCAAAATACACAAATCTCTTGTAGCCCCACCAGGAAGGCCAATAATAGCGGGGATAGGGTCGGTATTTTCCAATATAGGCGTGTTTTTGAACAGGATTATGGCCCCATTCGCTACCTCAGCAAAATCATACATCCAAGATACTAATGATTTTCTGACAAAATTACGTACAATCAATGTAGAACCGGGTTGTATATTAGTTTCATTTGACGTGGTCTCACTGTATACGTCTATCAATCACGATAGAGGGATCAGTGCAATTGCCAAAGAATTGAGAAATACCACATATAATGACCCCACAAAACAATTAATCATAGAATTGTTGGAAATAGTGTTGAGACAAAATTATTTTATGTTCAGGGATTCTTTTTATTTACAGTTGGTTGGTACCACTATGGGGGCAAGAATGGCGTGCTTTTACACTAATACCATCATGGCGAGCCTAGAGGAACAATATGTTTATGTGTCCCACCACTTCACCAATATGGTGAAGTGGTGGAGATACACTGATGATACGTTTGTCATCTGGAAGGGTACAGTAGAGGAATTGGCAAGTTTTCATGAATTCCTCAATACGATTGATCAATCAATAAAATTTACCATGGTCAGCTCAGAGAAAGAGATTCAGTTTTTGGATGTGTTGGTGACCATACAAGAGGAGAAATTTAAGACTACACTCTATGTAAAACAAACAGACAAAAATAAATTGTTACACTTTACCAGCCACCACCCACAGGCCCTTAAAAAAGCGATACCTATAGGGCAAATGCAGAGAGTGAAAAGAATTGTGAGTGAAGAACAGGAGTTGGAGGTAAAAACTAAAGGGCTGTTAGACAAATTTGTTAAAAGAGGGTACCCAAGTAGGTTATTAGAGAAACAAAAAGAGAAAATATGGCAAGTGGGGAAAATAACGAATAAAACCAACAAGCAGAAAAACAAGAGAATCCCTATTGTTTTGACATATAGTGATGAAGCCCCAGCCATAGTAAACGTTGTAAAAAAACACTGGCACGTTAGGTAAATGTTTACCCGAAATTGAAGAATTTAAAAATAACCCGTTAGAGCCTCATATAGAAAAGATGGGAGCCTAAAAGATAGGTTGGTGCATTCAAATTATGGTTCAAATAAAAACAAGTATTCAGTCAACTCTGACATCGACTATAAGAACAGGGAAATTGTAGTCGCATGATAAAAGGCCCTAACTTTGCCAATAACGGGGTCAATTATAGGATAAACCAATTTCTAACGTGCAGTAGTGACCATGTAATCTACATGCTAGAATGCCCTTGTGGCTTGAAATATATAGGTGAGACTACATTGGAATTTAAAATAAGATTTGGTCAGCACAGATACACCATTAGGAAGAAGAGGAATGACTTACCAGTACCAAAGCACTTCACAGAAAAAAAACATACTGAGAAGGATTTAAAGTTCCGTTTAATAGATGCTGTACCACCACTGAGAAGAGGAGGGGATAGAACCAGACTGCTTAAGATGAAGGAATGGATCCACAGACTAAACACCTTGAAACCAGGGGGCATGAACGTGGATTATAGACTCGGTATTGCGTTATAAAAGGTACACAGAAAAAAGTCCACTGACCGGGCACTACACACATGGAGCTCTGCTACCAGCCTGTCGGCTATCGGCTATCCCCCGGTGCCTGGTGTTGCACAGCCTTAGAACAAGCAATCAAAGATTCATAAAGAAGTGAATAAAGAAAGGTGGCACTCACCATGTAGGCTGGTGGAAGAGTGCTTTAATCCAGGTGGCTTAATCCATTAAAACATTGTTGGTGCGGTGGGGAGAGGGAGTGAGAGGCCGTCGGAACGACGGTACCGTTTCGTATCGTGTAGTGATACTTCTGCGGGTTCCAGTACTGGAACCCGCAGAAGTATCACTACACGATACGAAACGGTACCGTCGTTCCGACGGCCTCTCACTCCCTCTCCCCACCGCACCAACAATGTTTTAATGGATTAAGCCACCTGGATTAAAACACTCTTCCACCAGCCTACATGGTGAGTGCCACCTTTCTTTATTCACTTCTTTATGAATCTTTAAAAGGTACACAGGTTATGGAAACTGAACCCTGGTTAAAGCTCTAGGAGAAGTGAATCGGATGTAGTATAACATATAGTAGTCACTAGTCACAAGAGTTTTATTCACTTTGTAAGGATGATGAATTACACAGGTTTAATTGAGGATAATAATATTCATGTTTTATCTGTTTTAATTTCAGTTAACTCAATACCAGGAGGCGAAAAAATATATGCAGTGGAAAATTTACATTGTGTCAGAAATACCGACAGGAATAATGCCTTTGCCCGAGTCCACAACCACTTTATTTGATAGTTTTTATATAAAAAAATAAAAAAAGACACAAGAAACAAAACAAAATATTATATAAATGTAACACTTAAAGCACTTTATTTGTGCACTGTATTGGTATAGCACATTGTAGTGTATATATAGTGTAAGAACACACTCGGGGTTCGCCTTTGCCAGGTCAAAGGGCACGCATGTGTCGTGTGTCACTCAGTCCACCAGCAGAGGCTTAGAGGCCACTGGCCCTGGGCAAGAGTTTATTGCAGTGAAAGCAAACAGAAATAAAACAAAACAGCAAACAAAAATCCTTGCCTGTCCGGCACTAACTAAACATAATACAACCTCACTATAGACTGAAGGGCTTCTCCCTTCAGCCAAACCGTCGAACCAAAGCTCACTGCTTTCACTCACATGCGTCTCCATGCACAGTCAGGCCTCCTGTGTTCACAGACTGAGAGAGGGCCCCGCCCGACCTCCCAGACTCCTTTTACCTACCCCAACCGCCTCCCACTAATTCATTAGCAGCCAGGTGATACTGACCAGGTTAGGTTGCATAGGACAGATACCTGGGAGAGATATATCTGCCCTCATCCACTAATCCCACATGACTCTCACATATCCCCCCCCTCTGCTCAGACCACTCCGGCTGAGCAATGGCGCCCACAAAACAGTGCACCCGGGACAGGGCATCAGCATTCCCCATCTGCACCCCTGGGCGATGCTCCACTGTAAAATTGTAGACCTGCAAGGCAAGGAACCACCTAGTCACCCGGCTATTCCGTTCCCTATTCAAGTGCATCCACTTGAGAGGGGCATGGTCGGTGATCAGCCGGAACTTCCTGCCCCCCAAGTAATATTTGAGGGACTCGAGAGCCCACTTAATGGCCAGGCATTCTTTTTCCACAATGGCATACCTCCGTTCGTGTTTATTTAGCTTCCGACTCAGATAAAGGACCGGATGTTCCTCTCCGTCCCTCAGTTGTGACAACACTGCCCCTATACCGGTATCGGAAGCATCCGTTTGGACTACAAACTCACTAAGAAAATCAGGAGCCACCAACACAGGTTGAGAGCAAAGAGCCAGCTTTAGGGCATGGAAGGCTTCTTCCGCTGCCGTGGTCCATTTGATCATGACAGAATCCTTCCCTTTGGTAAGATCCATCAGGGGGACCGCAATGGCTGCAAAATTGGGAATAAACCGGCGATAATAGCCTGCAATCCCCAAGAAAGCCCTGACTTGCTTCTTGTTTATGGGTTGTGGCCAGTTCTGAATGGCATGTATCTTGTCCAACTGGGGCTTAATGATTCCCCTCCCGATAACGTAACCCAAATACCGGGCTTCTTCCAGCCCGATATGACATTTCTTGGGGTTGGCCGTGAGACCTGCCTTCCGCAGGTCCTCTATCACAGCTTGCACTTTCTGGAGGTGGGTCTCCCACTCGAGGCTGTAGATGACGATATCATCCAAATAGGCTGCAGCGTACTGCCGATGTGACCTCAGGACCCGGTCCATCAACCTCTGGAATGTCGCTGGTGCCCCATGTAGTCCAAACGGCATATGCACATACTGATATAACCCGTCCGGAGTAGAAAACGCAGTCTTCTCTTTGGCTGCCTCCGTCAGGGGAATCTGCCAGTACCCCTTCGTTAAATCTAAGGTCGTGATATACCGGGCTTTTCCAAGCCGATCTATCAATTCGTCGACCCGTGGCATTGGGTATGCATCAAATTTGGAAACTGCATTCAGTTTCCGGAAGTCATTGCAGAACCGAATGGTGCCGTCTGGTTTAGGGAGTAATACAATTGGGCTCGACCAGGCACTATGCGATTCCTCAATCACTCCTAGCTCTAACATCGACTTCACTTCTCGGGAGACGGCTTCCCGCCGAGCTTCCGGGATACGGTAAGGTTTTACATGTACGGTTACGCCTGGCTCTGTTATAATATCATGCTTAAGGAGCGTAGTCTGTCCCGGTTTCTCAGAAAAGAACTGTTGGTTGTTTAAGAGAAACTGCTTGACGTCTGTCTTTTGCCGCTCCGAAAGAGTCTCTGCAATCTGGACTTCGGGCAGGGTTCGTGTGCGGATCGGAAGGGCCAGTCCCGCTGACAGAGCCGGACGGTCCTTCCAAGGTTTTATCAGATTCACGTGATAAATCTGTTCGGGTTTTCTTTTCCCAGGCTGGTACACTTTGTAGTTTACCTCACCTACCCTTTCCCGAATTTCAAAGGGGCCTTGCCACCTTGCCAGGAACTTACTTTCCACCGTGGGTACCAGGATCAACACCCTATCTCCGGGTGCAAAAGAGCGGACCCTGGCCCCCCTGTCATAAGCCCTCTTCTGCGCCCCTTGAGCCTGCATCATATGCTCTTTCACAATGGGCATAACGGCCGCAATACGATCCTGCATTTGGGTTACATGGTCTATCACACTTTTGAATGGGGTAACCTGTCCCTCCCAGGTTTCTTTCGCGACGTCCAAGAGACCCCGGGGACGTCGGGCATACAGAAGTTCGAAAGGCGAGAATCCGGTGGAAGACTGGGGTACCTCCCGGATGGCAAACAGCAAATATGGGAGCAAGTAGTCCCAGTTCTTCCCATCTTTGTCTATCGCCTTTCGGAGCATCTGTTTCAGGGTTTTGTTGAACCGCTCTACCAGTCCGTCTGTTTGAGGATGATAGACAGAGGTGCGTAGCTGTGATATCTGTAAGAGCCTGCAAAGCTCTTTCATTACCCTCGACATAAAGGGGGTCCCCTGGTCGGTGAGTATCTGTTTCGGGACACCGACCCGACTAAACACATGGACCAGCTACTTGGCAATGGTCTTGGTGGCCGTGTTACGCAAAGGAATGGCCTCGGGGTAGCGAGTGGCATAATCCAAGATGACAAGGATGTGCTGGTGTCCCCGTGCAGACCTGGGGAGGGGCCCAACCAAATCCATCCCAATCCTCTCGAACGGGATTTCGATGATAGGTAGGGGTACCAAGGGGCTACACAGATGGGGCCTGGGTCCAGTGATTTGGCATTCCGGACACGACTCGCAATACGTGCGAACATCATGGTGCATGCCCGGCCATACAAAACAGTGTAATATCCTTTCGGTAGTTTTTTGGACCCCCAGGTGGCCTCCCATCACGTGTGTGTGTGCCAGGGCCAGCACTCTCTGCCGGTAGGGTTTTGGCACTACCAACCGTTGCACCGTGTCTTCCCCCTTTTTCTCTATCTGATAGAGAAAGTCATTCTCTATGGCCATGTGAGGATATGCCAGCCTAGCATCGGCATCCACCTGTACTCCGTTCACCACCTTGACATTTTTTCTAGCCTGAGACAGGGTAGGATCCCTTATTTGCTCGCTTTGGAAGTCGTCTTTCTGAACTTCCAATTCCAGCAAACCGGATGGTGGATGGCTGTCCACCTCCGCCCCTGCCGTGGGTTCCTCGAAATCACCAGCCATGACTGAAAACGGGAACTGAAGGTTGTCCTCAGGGGATTGCTTCCCGGAAGCCCCTGAGGGCCCATCCTCCAGTGGCTCAGGGCCCCTTGGAGTAGGGTCCCCTGTGCCGCTCCCCCGGAGTACCAACTGGTTCTCCCACAACTGCCAGAAGTGGGGAAAATCCCTACCCAGAATGACATCATGCAATAGGGCTGGGACTAGTCCCACTTTATGATACACAGACCCATAGGGAGTAGCAATGCAGGAGACAGAGGTGGGGTACGAGCAGGTGTCCCCATGTACACACGTCACAGAAAACCTATCTGACGGACCAGTCGGGACTGACACCAGACTGGCCTTGACCAGCGTTACCACACTCCCAGAGTCTAACAGCGCCACCACATTCGTGCCATTAACAGACAGGTCACACAGGTGTTTCTCCATATCGCCTTGACCGGCCGCAACACACACCACCCGTGCAACCATAGCCACACGTTTTTCACAGGTCGTGACATCACACTGCATCGGTTCGATAGTTACTGGACAGTTCGCAGCAATGTGGCCCACCTCTTGGCAGCGAAAACACCTCACAGACCCCTTGCTTAGTCCATAGTTCGGTCCCTTAGGCCTCATAGGTCCGGCAGTCCCGTTTTCCTCCCCCCCTGTCTTCGAATATTTTCCCCCTCCCCTAGACCCCGATACAGTCTTACCCGATCCCCGTGAGGAGGGGGAGGAGGGAGGACGTGTGGCGTCGTCCATGAGTCCTTCCGCCACGGAATAACGTTCCACTAGATCCACGAGCTGGTCTGCGGTCGTGGGGTTTCCATGACTCACCCATTTTCTCAAGGCGGCCGGTAAGGCTCTCAGGTATTTGTCCAAGACAACTCTTTGGATCATCTCCGGCGCTGTCAACACCTCGGGCTGTAGTCACTTCTTCGTCAGGTGAATGAGGTCGAACATCTGGGATCGGGGTGGTTTATCGGGCTGATAAGTCCATTGGTGCACTCTCTGAGCTCGTACTGCCATCGTCACTCCCAGCCGGGCCAGGATCTCGGCTTTTAGTTTATCGAAATCCTGCGCTGCTTCAGGCTCCAGATCGTAGTACGCCTTTTGGGCCTCACCGGCCAGAAACGGAGCCAGCAAGCCGGCCCAATGTGCTTTCGGCCATTTTTCCCGCTCCGCTGTCCGTTCAAACGTGGTCAGGTAAGCTTCGACATCATCTTCTGTAGTCAGTTTCTGCCAGTACCGACTCACATGAATCTCCCTCTGGGCAGCTTCCGGATTCACCTCTGGTGCGCTCGCAAGGCGCTGCGCCACCTCCTGCAGCAGTTGGCGGTCTCTCGTGGTCGTTTCTACCAGTTCCCTCAGCTGGGCTGTCATTAAGCGGTTA
Source organism: Allobates femoralis (assembly GCA_033576535.1). Taxonomy (NCBI): domain Eukaryota; kingdom Metazoa; phylum Chordata; class Amphibia; order Anura; family Aromobatidae; genus Allobates; species Allobates femoralis. The sequence continues at coordinate 335,644,315 of JARQOC010000004.1, read as the reverse complement.
GCTTCTTGCTGCACAGCTGTGGATTGTACCAGCGCTTTCACCACGTCTTCCATGTTGACACTTTAACGTGCTGCCCGCATTCTCCACCAATATGTAAGAACACACTCGGGGTTCGCCTTTGCCAGGTCAAAGGGCACGTATGTGTCGTGTGTCACTCAGTCCACCAGCAGAGGCTTAGAGGCCACTGGCCCTGGGCCAGAGTTTATTGCAGTGAAAGCAAACAGAAATAAAACAAAACAGCAAACAAAAATCCTTGCCTGTCCGGCACTAACTAAACATAATACAGCCTCACTATAGACTGAAGGGCTTCTCCCTTCAGCCAAACCGTCGAACCAAAGCTCACTGCTTTCACTCACATGTGTCTCCATGCACAGTCAGGCCTCCTGTGTTCACAGACTGAGAGAGGGCCCCGCCCGACCTCCCAGACTCCTTTTACCTACCCCAACCACCTCCCACTAATTCATTAGCAGCCAGGTGATACTGACCAGGTTAGGTTGCATAGGACAGATACCTGGGAGAGATATATCTGCCCTCATCCACTAATCCCACATGACTCTCACAATAGATATGTATAGATATATACTTTAATACTGTTTAGAAAAGACATATCCTTTATATTACCGTAAACTAGCTGTAGTACACGGCTACGCCCGGGTTAATAAATAACTGCTGTTAGCTATAACAAATTAGAATTTGAATATGTCATATTAATGACCTGTAGGAAAATAGAAGCTGAGCTGTGATTGATTGCTATAGGCAGCCTAATAAATCTCCAGCCAACAGTAAACCCTCCTCCTGGCCGGGCAATATATGTTACTTCATACATACACATAATAGACAGCTCATGTGACTGACATCTGCCTTAATTCCCTATATGGCACATGTGTTGCACATTGGCTGTTTTTAATCAGATGTTTATGTTTGGAAAATAAAGGTAGCACACGTATGAGGCGAGTTGTGTGAGGTGATTTGTGCACATCTGTGTCTGTCTGTGTGGTGTGTGTGTCCCTGCAGTGTGTATGTGTGTGTCCCTGTGGGGAGGGTCTGTGTGGTGTGTGTCTCTGTTGTGTGTGTCTCTTTGTGATGTGTGTGTGTCCCTGTGGGGTGAGTGTATGTGCCCCTATAGGGTGTGTATGTGTGTGTCCCTGTGTGGGGGGGTCTGTGTGGTGTGTGTCTCTGTTGTGTGTGTCTCTCTGTGGTGTGTGTGTGTCCCTGTGGGGTGAGTGCATGTGTCCCTATAGGGTGTGTATGTGTGTGTGTCCCTGTGGGGGGACATTGTGGTGTGTGTGTGTATCTGTGTTGTGTGTGTCTCTTTGTGGTGTGTGTGTGGGTCCCTGTGGGGTGAGTGCATGTGTCCCTATAGGGTGGCTATGTGTGTGTGTGTCCCTGTGGGGGGGGTCTGTGTGGTGTGTGTGTCTGTGTTATGTGTGTCTCTTTGTGGTGTGTGTGTGTCCTTGTGGGGTGAGTGCATGTGTCGCTATAGAGTGTGTGTGTGTCCCCTTGGGGGTGTGTGTGTGTCTCTGTGTTGTGTGTGTCTCTTTGTGTGTGTGTGTCTGTTTGTTCGGGTGCGTGGTGAGTATCCAATGTTGGGGCTGCACTTTAGCGACTATACACTTACTGTTACTCTTTGTGTGCGTGTGGTGTGTATACATGTCCCCTTGTGTGGTGAATATCTCATGTTGGGGCCCCACCTTAGTGACTATATGCTGGTATGTGCTGTTAGTCTTTGGCGCTATCATTAAGTCCCTCTCATTCACAACTGTCAACTGGTAACTGTCACTTTTTCCCCATTATGTAGATAGGGGCAAAATTGTTTGGTGAATTGGAATGCACAGGGTTAAAATTTCGCCAGACAACATAGCCTATGACGCTCCCGGGGTCCAGACGTGTGACTGTGCAAAATTGTGTATCTATAGCTGACAGCTGTCGATTTTCCTCCAACACGTTTCCTTTCCCTTTTTCCCCATTATGTAGACAGGGCCAAAATTATTTGGTGAACTGGAACGCGCAGGGTTAAAATTTCGCCTCACAACATAGCCTATGACGCTCTCAGGGTTCAGACGTGTGACTGTGCAAAATTTTGTGGCTGTAGTTGCGACGGTGTAGATGCCAATTCCGGATATACATACACACACACACACACACACATACACACATTCAGCTTTATATATTAGATAAAATTTTGCAAAGAAATAATTTTATGAGTAATCTATATGGTGATGGAGTGAATGAGATTGGGACCTGGAATTTAATGTGTTAACCCTATAGATCCTAAGATTGGCGTAGAGGTAGTGTGGCAGATAGCTGCAGACTTGTAGGACCAATATGTGACCCAGTTTGAGGAGTGGATTACATGCCTGGGCTGGTGAACACTGGGTGAAGGGTGTTGTGAATGTATACAGATCCCAGTGTATGTGTATCACCATAGACAAGACAGTTTAAATCATAGTTTTAGATGATAAAGGATTAAACATAGTATGCAAAGAATTCTATAAATTTTATAAGTATTTTATAAGTATTTTACAAGTATTTATTATATATGGTAGGTTAGCACAGCAGCACTTTAGTATGCATTGAAAAAACATTATAGTCACTTTTAAGATAGATAACTAAAACCGCCAGTATAGAGAGCTGCAAAATGGTGGCAGACTTCAAATAGACCTATTGCGTATGCGCAGGAGTCACAAGATGGCGCCGCACAAACTTTCTGTAGTTGCTAGGCAATGGTCAATGATAAGTGGTGCCGCTCATGCGCAGACTCAGCACTGGCGGTGGATAGATGAGAATAATGGTGGACGCGTGGAAGCAGATGAGACAATGAATGTTCAAATGTAAAGGAGACTTGGAGGCACTAATATCACTGATAAGAGCACAGTCACATGTGGATGTAATGAGATGTAATTATTTATGTAAATGAGTTTGTATATAAAGTCTGAACTAGCTGTGTCTAGTTGCTAGAAGAAAAAGGCTCATTAGCCTGAAACATCGCACTATGCACCTGAAGGCCGATTAAAGGCAGTGTGGACACTATTTCGAGTGCTGCTTTCCTTTTTTATGAATATTGGAAGTAAGCGGATGGGAGATATGCTTGGAGAGATTTGCACCCAGTCTTTTCAGCCGTGCTGCTCTTTTTCTATTTTAATAGATAGATAGATAGATAGATAGATAGATAGATAGATAGATAGATAGATAGACAGATTAATAGATATAGAGCTCACCAGTCTCCCACTCTCTAGCTGCTTGCTTCCAGGGCTGCTCATTAATCTTCATGAATATTCAGTGAATATGCACTGAACTGCTATGGTCAATCACAGACACTCACTCTCTGTGAGAGCGTCTGTGATTGGTTGTTACACTCAGACTGTGCCCCACAATCTGTACAGGTGTCTGTAAACAACATAGCATAAAGTTGAGTGTGCTTTGTGGGACCTTGTGGATTATCATCAGAGGGTATGTTGCTGTGACTTAATAAATGGGAAAATTAGGGTTGTCAGTGTGATTTATTTCTAATAAAGTAATTTTCTCTGTGTGTTTGTGTTTATTAACTCTTCAATTTCCGGATTGGTAATGGGTGGGTATCATACACGCCTGACAAATACCAATTTGGGCCTTATGATAAGATGTCAATACTCAGCTGTCATTAACCCCTTCTATGACCCTGATGCCACCGCACCAGGGCATCGAGAAGAGTCAGGTAAATTTTCAGGAATTGGCGATTCTAATGAATGCGCCAATTTCTGGGGCAGCTGCAGGCTGCTATTCTATAGTGTGGCGGTTCAATAACTATGGGCCTCACTACGCTGTAATACCAGTCACAAGCTGCCTTGTTTTACCTTGGCTGGCAATCAAAATAGGGTAAAGCCCACACATTATTTTTTTATTATTTATTTAACTATCTAAACAAAAATGGTCTCCCCTGTATTTTTGATTGCCAGCCAAGAGAGGTTGCTTCAGTACCTGAAGTTACTCAATGTAAAAAAAATCCCATAATAAGGCACACATTAATTACTCCCATAGATGGCCTACTATCACCCAATATGCAACAGAAGGAAAACCTAAAATGCCCATACTTAATAAGGCTTACCCATATGCCATGTGTAATAAAGTGCTGGTGCTTCTTGGGGGTAGGACATTTCTAAGTATCTTGGGAAATGCTCGCCGAAAACAATTTGTATACCAATTGATCCAAAAACTCTGTTTTTACTAATACGGCTTCAACTGTAGCTTCACATTTTGTTATGCAAGATGGGAAGTGCCCCACCCCTTCCTCAATGAACCAGACACAAAAGTGCCATTTCTGCCCTGTGCCCATATTGGACTATGGCCCTGCTGCATGCTGCATCTGAGAGGTATGTTCACATTAGATCAGGTTTTAAATACATTAGTTTAGGAACCGTTCTGATAAGGGTCACCTTGGCGTTGGTAGAACAGCTTCCGTACATTTTTTGAAAAAACATATCAACTAAGTACCCTGTTAATGACACTGTTTTGCACTTGCTTTTTACTTTTACCTATATGGCAGAGTATTTTTAGACTTTTTTAATGCTGTCTTTTTGTGGTATAGATTCTTGGTGGTGTGAACACGGTTCTACAGACCTGTTCACATTGTTCTCTGGCTCAGCTGTTAGTATTCAATTAGTCTCTTGTTATGCAAGATGAAAGTGTCCTCACTGAGCCAGACACAAAAGTGCCGTTTCTGCCCTGTGACCATATTGGACTCTGGCCCTGCTGCATCTGAGAGGTATGTTCACATTAGATCAGGTTTTAAATACATTAGTTTAGAGACTGTTCTGATAAGGTTCACCTTAGCTTTGGTAGAACAGCTTCGTACATTTTTTGCAAAAAACATATCAACTAAGTACCCTGTTATTGACATTGTTTTGCACTTGCTTTTTACTTTTACCTATATAGCAGAGTATTTTTAGACTTTTTTTATACTGTCTTTTTTGTGGTATATTGACAGGTGATTGTAGTGGAGCACTGTGCTTCTCTGCCCTTATTCACATTCATTTAACTGACACAAGGCAAGGTTTTAATACTAGAGTAGGCCATCCTGACTGGGTACATCTAGTTGCAGGGAAATGGCTTTACCGCTTTTTTATCAAACAGCGTTAACTAAGTACCTATGCTATTTAAATGTACCAATACTGCTATTTATTTACTTTATTAGAGGGCTTATGCTCATTTTGTGTTTTTCTCTTGGGTTTAATCAGTGAAATGGCTACAGTGTGAATGTGTTCCTATTGTACATATACCCACTTATGGTCTGGCTCATTTTTTTTGTTTTATTGATTCATAAAAGTAATGTGCATAACATTTCTTAGATATCAAATTACTTTATACTTTTTTGCATCAGCACAAAATGTCTATGTAAGAAAAAGTGTAGAATTTTTAATCTATTTTAATATAGGTAAACAATATAGGTAAACATTGAGTTTGGTTGACTCTCTCCTTTATTATCTGCTTACATGACTGTAATTATAACATGCACTAGTAATATACTCCTTAAAGGGAATTTGTCAGCAGGACTTCATCACCAAACTATTCATTTGTGCATGAATCTCTTTCAAAGACAATATATTAAAAAGTCCAGCAATATATTTAAAAGGACAGTCTGTTCCTTTGTCGAGAAATTAGAGATTGAATTGATATACAAAAACTATGTGTAGAATTGAAGCCTTTGTCACTCCAGCTCTAATGCACGCCCAGTGCTACCTTCTCCTGTGTGATTAGGTAAAGGAGTCATCGGTCATGCATGAAGGTGAAGTGGTAGGTGGAGAAGAGTGCGGTAGTGACAGAGGCTTCACATATACCATTTCCTTCAGCCTTATGTGCATATCAATTCAAACACTGATTTCTCAGTAATGGAAGATTAAACCGGCCATATAACAGAATTACTGGACTTGTTTTTGAAAGATCTACATGAGCATATAAATAAAACTACTTAAAAAAAAAAAAATAATAATAAATAAATAAATAAAACTAGTTTGGGGTGAGAAATCCTGCTGAAAAATTCCCTTTAAAGAAGAATTCCACAGTAAAGGTTCTTCATTATTTAACAATGTCTCTTACCTGCCCCGCAGAAGAATATGCACAATAAAAGTTGCGTTACAACAGGCCACATTTTGGGTGCAGTTGAGTATGACGAAAGTTACCAAATGCTTCTGTTCAACCCTTTAATTGTTCCGTTTTAACTGTAAGAAAAATAAGGTATTAGGAATGATTTAAATGATATACAATAAACTGACAATAGACATTCTTAAGGGAATCTGTCAGGTCAAAAATCCATATGTAACTGATATCATTTTCTAATTGATTTCTCTAAGCTCTCTCTATTCATGTATTTCCAAAATATATATACTTCCCTCCTCTGTAAACTTCAAAATAAAAGATTCATTCCATCTGTCAATCACAGAGAGCTCTCTGCTGTCCACTCCCCAAGGAATGAATATTCATGTATCACTGCACTGCCCTCCTGGGTTTATGTTGTGTGGCTCATTGCAGAGAAGAGAAATGAGGGGGAGGAGGTGTTTGCTCATAGCTGCAGCTCTGACGTCTTCATGTTATTGTGCGTATCTGAGGCATGTGTGTTGTGTGCACAGTCTGAGATATTTCTATGTGATTATAAGAACATTTGATCATTTGCTCAGCTGATACACACATTACATGTAAACAGGAAAACCAACGTTTATATAATAGAAATCTCTTACAGACACCACACATTGCAGGACAAAACACCTCCCCCCTCCACAGCAGATTGCACAGGATTTTCCGTGACTTCAGCACAGAGCACATAGGGGAGGGTCAGAACACCATCTTGGATAAGTATGGATATTTATATAACATTTACACAGCTGGACTAATTGGCTGTGAAAGTAATGGAGCTGGACTAATGCACCAGCTGCCTGCAGGGTGTAAAAGTTCTTATATCAAACAAACTACTGTGCAAAGAGTGCAATAATGATTTTACATGTTTTTAAAAGGTCTGCCCAGTCACTATTCAAGGGTAATATTAGTATCATACAGAAAATGACTTGACAGTGTCCCTTTAATTTCAGAGGTTAGATCCTCATTAATCACAATAAAGTGACTTTGCTTAGGGCTGTGGAGCTGGCAAGCCATACTGCTCATATTTTTATGCTACATTCAGATTGTGCATTTTGCATCCGGTTTTGTGATTCATTTTTTGCACTGTATAAAACTGATCACTCAAACGAATTCCCAGCCAAGTCAATGGGTTTTCACTTTTGGCCCTTCAGACTGGGAATTGTTTGACTGACCCGTTTTTTACCTGGACGACTGATCCGTTTTTCACCTGGAGGAGTGATCGGTCAAACGAAAGTGCATGTTAGTTTCTGTGGTGTTTTTCTCCTCTGCTTTTCCCATAGGAATCATTCTAAATGAGATATAAAATGCAGCAGAAAAAACGGAGCAAAAATGCACAGTGTGAATGGGTGGTGTGTTTTTTTGGGGAAACGGATCAGTTCTCCAGCTGAAAAATGGAACACAAGAGAAAAGAACAAAAACTGTGTGTCTGAATGTAGCCTTTCACTCTGAATCCATCTTAGGTAGCCTTAGGTTCACACATTTGCGTATTTTGCTGCGCTTTTTTGCGCGCGCTTTTTGCCGCGTTTTTCGGCCGCGCAAAAAAGCGCAGCAAAATACGCAGGGGCTTTCACACACTGCGCTTTCTTTACCCCAGAAAGCGCAGTGATGTCACAGAGGGGAGGAAGAATCCTGCTTCCTCCTCCCCTCTGTGACAGCCCCATTAGATTTCACAGTGTATTAATATACACTGTGAAATCTAAATTAAACAGAGGCAAATGTATGTAAAATAAAAAAGAATGAATACTTCACCTCTCCGGTGCCTTCTCCCGCTGTCTGGTGCCTTCTGCCGCTCTCCGGTCTCCGGTTGTAAGTGAGAGGTGTACTGATAAGACCTGTGGTGACGTCAGAGGGGGGGCGTTCCCGGGGCGTTCCCATCGCTGATTGGCTGTTCGCGGTCATGTGATATGTATCACATGACCGCGAGTGCCCGGGAACGCCCCTCTGACATCACCACAGGTCCTGTCAGAAGAGATCTCACTTGGAACCGGGGATCGCACAGCGGCAGAAGGCGTCGGACAGGTGAAGTATTGATTCTTTTTTATTTTTCAGACACTTGCTTTTGTTTAATTTAGATTTCACAGTGTGTATTAATACACTGTGAAATCTAATGGGCGGCCACAGCTGTCACAGAGGGGAGGAGGAAGCAGGATTCTTCCTCCCCTCTGGGAGAATACGCAGGAGCAGCTGCGTAAAGAATTGACATATCAATTGTTTACGGAGCTGCGTTTTCTCCCGGAAAATCCACTGCGTATTTTTACGCAATGTCTGCACTGCAAAGTGAATTTCCCATTCACTTTGCTGGCAGACAAAAGGCACATTGCATATTTTGAAAAGCGCGCGTAAAAAAACGCGGCAAAATACGCAATGTGTGAATGCAGCCTTAATGCAAAATCCTTCATAAATTGCAAATATATAACTATTAAAAACAAATTTACAGTAGTGAAATTATATCATCATCTCCATCATGTATATACTAAATATTTTAGAATATTTTTACCCACTTTAACGCCAAACAAAGTGGACACCACAAATCTATCTCTACAGCCCTGACATTACTACGGGAAACAGCTCTGTAAACAACAAAAAACAACGGGGGAATTTATCACTAGTTTGTATATTGTTATGTATTGCATTATCCCACCCTGCATTTGTGTATATATATATGTGTGTGTGTCTCCAGAAGTTGTGTCATTATTAAGCCTGATGAAGAGGCCATAGAGTCTTGAAAGCTTGCTCTGCCTTTTCTTACCATCTTTTCACTTAGCCATTAAAAAGTATCAACTACTGAAGACTCTCAGATTCTAATAGATATTTTTCAATGGTTTATTGAAATAAGAAAAAAAAATCTGCAGATATATCTTTAATAAATAGCTGTGAAGAATTCTCAAATTCCATCTTTTGAAAGAATGTGACAGGTTTGAGTTATATTGCGAGAGCTGTAACACTATGATGAAGACCAAGTCTTGTGATCATATCTAAATTTTAGAAGAAAATTGGCACAACCGTATAGATCTTGTGCCTTTCTCCTATCTTATAAGACATTTAAAGTAATTGCTTATATCATTGTTAACTTTTACTTTGCAGCCATGTCAAATTCACTCCGTTAGCAGATTATAATCTAAAGAATAAAGATCACAATCTTGTCCCACTCAGTTTTGGTGAGGCTGGTTTGATATTTATGGGTACAAAATGTACAAAATACATTTTAATCAATAGATCTTAAAATAGTAAGTTCCACAATTGGACGATCTAAAAAAAGTCTTCCTGTATTGAGATAATTATACATGTCCCTGCTATGTTCTGTGTAATGGATGTCTGATCATACCACATCTCCTAGACTGAGATAATCTTATATCTGTGTCCCTGCTATGTACTGTGTAATGGCTGTGTCTGGCCGTACAGGGACATGATCTGATCATACCACATCTCCTAGACTGAGATAATCTTATATCTGTGTCCCTGCTGTGTACTGTGTAATGGCTGTGTCTGACTGTACAGTGACATGGTCTGATCATACCACATCTCCTAGACTGAGATAATCTTATATCTGTGTCCCTGCTATGTACTGTGTAATGGCTGTGTCTGGCCGTACAGGGACATGATCTGATCATACCACATCTCCTGTGCTGAAATTATCTTATATATCTGCTCCTGCTATGTACTGTGTAATGGATGTGTGTGACCATACAGGGACATGATCTGATCATACCACATCTCTTGTACTGAGATAATCTTATATATATGTGTCCCTGCTATGTACAGTGTAATGGATGTGTCTGACCGTACAGGGACATGATCTGATCATACCACATCTCCTGTACTGAGATAATCAGCATGGTGAGCATGGACTTTTTGGACTTGGCCATTACAATGTCCATGGATGGGACACTAAAAACAGACATCTTCACGCTCCATTCCATATGGACAATTTCTCATGGCACGAAGGGTATGCTCAGATGATGACACCTTTCACTAACAGGCCCAAATTTTGGAGGGTAAATTTAGGAGGAGGGGATATCTATCATACGATAGCCTCTGTTATCAGCGAGCCTTTGAAAAAGATAGGCAATCTGTGTTGGCCCCACACTCTGGCCCCAAACGTGAGGAGGATGTCGTAAGATTCATCACGACCTACAATACCAATTGACAGAAGATTCGGGACACATTTTCGAGACATTGGCCGGTTTTGCTCTCTGACAAAGATTTATCTCATTCCCTAACTAAACAAGAAGCAATCACTTGGTGAAGGTTGCAGAAACTTAGGGACCTATTGACTTCTAGCCACTATGTGCCTCCCCGGAGTAAATATATTTTTGGTAGCAGGGGCCCCCCTTGGGATTCATACCCATGTGGGGATTGCTCCATATGTAAGTATATCCCTAAGAACTATGAGTTTCATGACTCCAGTAGGTCTAAGACATTTAAAATTATGTACCATGTCGCATGTGGTACGGAGGCGGTGGTATACCACGCCACGTGCCCAAGTGGCCTGGTATACATTAGGATGACAATTAGGTCCCTGATGGTCCAAGTCCAGGAACATGTCAGGGACATTAAGAACGTGGCTAGTGTCCTGGATTTTGATACAATTAAAGGGAACCTGTCACCTAGATAAAGCCCCCCAGGCTATCACTACCTGTCCCTGCACCTTCCTATTACTACCCTAACTATCCCTTTCTGTCCTAACTGTTTGACCCTAAGTTCCGGCGCGCGGTGGTTGTGACACGTCGGCGCTGTGACCTAACATGCTGAACGGATGCCGCTATGACCAGGTGCTGAGAATTGGGGAATATTAGCATTTATTAAGGGGGATATATAAAGGGGCAGTGAAACGCGCGTTGAGGTGCGGAGGGCAACTTATATCCATGGTCCTAGTGTGATTTTTCTCACCATGTCTCAAGGTAACTCTCAGAGCCAACATGTATATGCTTAATTGCATATGGGCATGGTGGATGAAGATTAGGCTCTTGGATTTTAGGCTGAGCTATATGGGACACGTGTTGGTTGTATTAGTCAGTATTGTGGGACCATTGGAGTAATCCTCTTCTTTCTGTGGTTATCTTAGCCAATTTTATGTATCTCTCCCTGGGTGGCCAGTAAGTCCACTTACCGGTTGCCTTGCTTTGTTTATCACTGGGTTATGTGTTGTTTATAAATGTGTACTTTCTGTAGTTTAATAAACTTTCGATCTTTTAAATTGGACCTAATTGTTGACTCTTGTTTACTCCAGAACTAGTAGGGGGTATGAGTTCACAATTTCTACGGGTCCAAGGACTGGCCTCAGTGGTCAGTGCTGTAGGTTTTACCATATAAAGTGAAGGTCTAATAAATCACTGAGGTGGAGCTTCTATAGTAGATATTTGACAAATTCTAGAATAAATAGCAATTATGCTGGTATTGTTATGTTCTCATTTCAATAACACTTTCTGTAAGAAGAACCTTCTAATTATTCATATACATCTCAATTATACCCCCAAGCTAGTACTCTATGCCTGCAAAGAAAATAGCTGTACAAATATCCAAAATGTATCAAAAATCTTTACTTCAAGCATTAAAAGCAGTCACCACATTTCAGAGTCATTGGTGTCGAATGAATCAGTCAGATGGAAGCGTCTAATTTGATTGGATTCATAGATTGGCTGTCATTTGCTGCCAAGTCTTTTCAGAGCATTTATTTCATTATCATCCTGGTGTCAATTTAGTAATTAATTTTACATAGGCATTAATTACTGTGTGACCTACTCGATGGGTAATCTTTTTACATCACACAATCAGTAAGCCCTTGCTAGCATGTGATACCTCATATTAACAGGGCACTGTACATGGTGTGCCTGAACACATTTAGGCTCACCACTACGCTCATAGCATGACAAACATACGGGATATTTAAGGTTTAACCTATAGACATGCAAAAAGGCATAAACAGCAGTCTAAAAATATTTAATTATAATACTATGCCCTGATAGTGGCAAGCAAATATAATAATTCTCAGACATGTGATTCAGTCAGAGTTGAGGACAATAAAGGCCCTGGAGGACAAAGTATGAAATACATATCTTTTACAACATAGTGGCTGAAATATTGGAGTATGTTCACACGTCACATTTCTTGTTCGTATATAGTATATTCAATTGTCCGGAGATGATAGATAGATAGATAGATAGATAGATAGATAGATAGATAGATAGATAGATAGATAGATAGATAGATAAGAAATATAAAACAGCACAACCTTATTATCAAAAACTATGATGCAAATATCCTGAATAAACAGTGTCCAGCTGTAACACAGTATAAAAAAAGGAAAAATCAGGCAGCACACAAAAAATATGTAGAAAAATAACTTTTTTAATGAGCCCTTAGTGGCACGACATTTCGGTTGTAAACTACCTTTGTCGGAAAGGTCGTGCCACTAAGGGCTCATTAAAAAAGTTATTTTTCTACATATTTTTTTGCGTGCTGCCTGATTTTTGCTCTTTTTAGATAAATAGATACCGTGTTTCCCCGAAAGTAAGACCCTGTCTTACATTCTTTTGGGGGCCAAAAGTGGCCCCCTGTCTTACTTTCGGGGGGGGCCTTACATTGGCGGCCCCAGCCATCACCCATCCATCCACACTGCGCACAAACACACACACACACACACATCCATAGATCCATACATACACAGATCCATCCATCCATTCACACTGCACACACACACACACACACATCACACATACCCCCCCCCCCCCCCATACAGCTGCGCTGCCGGTACTTACCGGCACAGCTGTTCGGTGTCCCTGTCCCTGGTGTCCCCGGTGCTCCCGGCGTTCCTCTGTGTGGTGCAGCCTCATAACTATGTCATCCGGGCTGCCGGGCATATCCCGTTCATAGCCCGTCCATTCACAGCCCCCCGGCCCTCTCTCTGTAATCACGGAGCTTCCGGAAGCTCCGGTATCCAGGCAACAGCAGAGCGTGATGACGTCGGGCCAAAACGTCTCGGAGCGCCTATGCTGATTGGCTCAGGCGTCTGAGCCAATCAGCATAGCCGCTGCGATGACGCTCTGGCCTCTGATTGGCCAGACGTTGTCATGCTGCTGTTGCCTGGATACCGGAGCTTCCGGAAGCTCCGTGATTAGAGAGAGAGGGCCGGGGGGCTGTGAATGGACGGGCTATGAACGGGATATGCTCGGCAGCCCGGATGACATCGTTATGAGGCTGCACCACACTGAGGAACACCGGGAGCACCGGGGACACCAGGGACGGGGACACCGAACAGCTGTGCCGGTAAGTACCGGCAGTGCAGCGGTATGGGTGTGTGTGTATGGGGGTGTGTGTGTGTGTGTGTGTGTGTGTGATGTATGGATGTGTGTGTGTGTGTATGCATGTGTGTACCCCTCCCCCCCCGTGTTTCCCTGATAGTAAGACCCCCCCTCCCCCCTACCCTGCCTTACATTCGGGGGGGGTCTTACATTAGCAGACCCCCCCGTCCCCCCCACCCTGTCTTACTTTCGGGGGGGTCTTACTATCGGGGAAACACGGTAGATACTATGGAGTAGAGGCCTTCATATCCAAAAAATTTGCAAATTAACCCCCTTCACGACCAATGACATATAGGACATATTTACTGGCGATCAAAATTAGAGAACAACACACTATTTCCTTAATGTTAAGGTTATTGTGTTGTCCTATGTGAAAATATCCTAACGTGACAAGAACAGCAGTATTTTAAGCTTATTTCATAAACTTAATATACAACCCCTGGAAAAAATTATGGAATCACCTGGCTCAGAGGATGTCCATTCAGTTGTTTAATGTTGTAGACAAAAAGCAGATCACAGACATGGCAGAAAACTAAAGTCATTTCAAATGGCCACTCTCTGCCTTGAAGAAACACTAAAAGAAATCATGATAAAAAATGTGGAAGTCAGTAAGGGTACCTTTTTTCAGACCAAGCAGAAGGAAAAAAAAATATGGATTCACTCAATTGTGGGGGAAAAATTATGGGATCAACCTGTAAATTTTAATTCCCAAAACTAACACCTGCACCAAATTAGATCTGCTCATTAGTCTGCATCTAAAAAGGAGTGATCACACCTTGGAGAGCTGTTGCGCCAAGTGGACTGACATGAATCATGGCTCCAACACGAGAGATGTCAATTGAAACAAAGGAGAGGATTATCAAACTCTTAGAAGAGGTTAAATCAACTTTCAATATTGCAAAAGATGTTGGTTGTTCACAGTCAGCTGTGTCTAAAATCTGGTCCAAATACAAACAACATGGGAAGATTGTTAAAGGGAAACATACTGGTAGACCAAGGAAGACATCAAAGCGTCGAGACCGGAAACTTAAAGCAATATGTCTCCAAAACAGGAAATGCACAACAAAACAAATGAGGAACGAATGGGAGGAAACTGGAGTCAATGTCTTTGACTGAACTGTAAGAAACCGCCTAAAGGAAATGGGATTTACATACAGAAAAGCTAAACATAAGCCATCATTAACACCTAAACAGAAAAAACAAGGTTACAATGGGCTAAGGAAAAGCAATTGTGGACTGTGGATGACTGGATGAAAGTCATATTCAGTGATGAATCGCAAATCTGCATTGGGCAAGGTGATGATGCTGGAACTTGTGTTTGGTGCAGTTCCAATGAGATTTATAAAGATGACTGCCTGAACAGAACATGCAAATTTCCACAGTAACTGATAATATGGGACTGCATGTCAGGTGAAGGCACTGGGAAGATGGCTGTCATTACATCTTCAATAAATGCCCAAGTTTACATTGATATTTTGGACACTTTTCTTATCCTATCAATTGAAAGGATGTTTTTCATGATTCCATAATTTTTTCCTCAGAATTGAGTGATTCCATCATTTTTTTCCCTCTGCTTGTTCTGAAAAAAAAAAACATTAGTAACTACCACATTTTTTATCTTGATTTCTTTTAGTGTTTCTTAAAGCTTTAAAGTTACCATTTGAAATGACTAGTTTTGTGCCATGTCTGTGGTCTGCTTTTTTTTCTACAACATTTAACAACTGAATGAACATCCTCTGAGCACGGTGATTCCATAATTTTTGCCAAGGGTGGTATTCCAAAGCTCAGAATAAAAAATGTAAATCTGATAAATGAAAAATAACACTGATCAAAATTAGAGAACACTTTCAGATACCTACAAGTTATTGGTGTTAATCTGGCATCTGGTACTAATTTCCTTAATTATCTGACAAACCCTATTTAACTGGCAGCCTAACTTTCCAGTTTGCACTCACTTTGCAAAAATGGTGTGTCGTTCCAAAGAGTCTAAAACCCTCAGGGAGCAGGTTGTCCACATGAAGGCCAAAGGAATCAGCCTATAGGGGGTGAGACAATGCACAAATTGGGTCTAATCTCCTTACAGATATCGGCAAGAACCTTATTGAAAGCTGCCCACCTGGAAAAGTTGTGTTACACACAAGTATGTGCGCCTGGATACAGCTGTTGCAGGACCCACACCTCCACCATTGACATGGCGAACAATAGTTGTACTGGGACAAAGTGTCTCAGGATCCGCGCTGCTGAATGAAACCAGAAACTGGAACACTGGTTTCAACGGGTGCTCTTTATTCCTACACGTTTCGGAGCGTTACTATGCTCCTTCCTCAGGGACAACAGTTGTCAGTGTTCCAGTTTCTGGCTTGATTCATTCAGCAGAGCGGATCCTGAGACACTTCGTCACAATACAACTAAAGGAGTCACCCTATCAGCCATAGCAGCAGAAGTTGGTTGTTCCAAGTCTGTGATTTCTAGAATAATACATCTTTACAACATCACAAATGCTTTCAAGTCCCCTAAGAAGGCTGGTTGCCCTCGAAAGACAAATACAAGAGAGGACAGTATAAGGCAGAGAATCTACTTGGGTATTCATTTTAACACTGCAGCTGGAATAGCTCATCAGTTCAGCACTGAACAGGGTAAGGATCTGTCTCGTCATGCAGTGTCATGATGTTTAAGAGCATTTGTACTGAAAGCACACTCTGCAGTGATCAAACCTCTCATTAATAGAAAGAATCAAAAGGCTAGACTCATCTCTGGTGAGGAACATGTTGTGTGGACAGAGCAGAAGTGGTCCATAGTTCAATTTAATGAAGGAAGCAAGTTTAATTTATTTGGGTCTGATGGGAAACATTATGTTTTTCGACAAACCAGGGAAAGACTGAATCCTAAGTATGTAAAGAAATCAGTGAAACATATTGGAGGAAGTGTCATGGTTTGGGAAATGTTTTTTTTTGCAAGGGTTGGACCTCTCATACAGCTACATGGCAGAGTGAATGTAAGTGTGTATCAGAAACGTCTTCAAAAACATGTTGTTCCTTACTTGCGTTCAGCACTCAATAAGCTAGCAATTTTCATGCAGGACAATGCCCCCTGTCACACAGCAAAACAGGTAAAGCAGTTCCTTGAAACAGAAAACATTGAAATGGAGAAATAGCCATCCTAGAGTCCTGATCTACAACCTATAGAAAACCTCTGGAAGATCCTTGGTGACAGAGTTATGGCCAAGAAACCCACGACAGTCACAGAACTGTGGAAGAGAATAGAAAAATAGTGGACCAAAATCACACCAGAGCAGTGTGAGAGAATAGTGATGTCCCATGGCTGCAGATGTGCTAAAGTCATTAAAAGCAAACGCCTGTACACTTCCTACTGATTGGAGACTGTTGTAACCTTCACAAAATTAGTTTTAAAGGGACTCTGTCAGGTCATTTTTCAGTATGACACTAATATTACCATTGAGTAGTGCCTGGGCAGACCTTTTAAAAACATGTAAAATCATTATTTTACAATTTCTAGTTTCCTTGTTATAAGCATTTTCAGACCCTGCAGGGAGCCAGTACATTAGTCCTTTCCATTATATTCACAGCGGAATAGTCGAGCTGCTGTATAAGTGTTATTTAAATATCCACACCCACCCAAGCTTGTGTTCTGTCCCTCCCTCTGTGCTGGGAGGGGGAGGTGTTTTGTGCTACACCCTGCGCAGTCTGTAAGATTTCTTTGTGTATATATGAAATTTGGCTTTCCTGCATACATTTAATGTGTGAATCTGTTGAGCAAATGATGAAATGTTCTTATAATCACATACAAATATCTCAGGCTGCACACACTACACATATGTCTCATACACAAAATGACATGAAGATTTCATAGCTGCAACTAAAATCACCCCTCATCCCCCTCCCTTCTCTGTCTGCAGTGATTGAGTCACACAACAGACAGATCAGAGAAGAGGGCAGGGTTGTGTAATGATGAATGAATATTCATTCCTTGGGGAGTGGACAGCAGAGAGCTCACTGTGATTGACAGATGAAATTAATCTTTTATTTTGAAGTTTACAGAGGATAAGAGGGAAGTATAAATAATGGAAATACATAAATAGAGAGAGGTTAGAGAAAGGAATTAGAAAATGGTAGCAGTTACATATGGATTTTTGACCTGAAAATTCCCTTTAATCTTTCTCTGTGCTAGTCATTGCTATTCTCTAATTATGATCATCACGTTTTCTTTAAAATAAAGGTTTAAGTTGATAAACTTTGATTATTTTGGAAAACACTGTTCTAGTGGCATGTGGCATGGTGTACCCCATACACAAAAACCTCCAAATTTTGATCAATGTAGATTATATTCTGTCTGAAAACATCAAGTGATCATACATTGTTCTTTAATAATGATCACCAGTGTAGGTACATCCTTGGCAGCCTTTCTTCCTTTCATATGGGCTCACATGCTAAGTCGTCATGTGCAGAAAACCAGCGAGGGTGATCAGAGATCCGCCCACACCTGATAACCCATTAGATCATGCTGTCAAGCTCTGACAGTGCAATCTAACATGCATGGGTATGAGGAGCATCATTCCCCACTCTTATCTGCGACCTCATGACATCGCTGAGTTGTGACGGGTTGTCATGCCTGTGAGGCATCAGATGATGACCTGTCACATCCATGACTCACTTCCTGTGAATGTTGGATGAACATCAGCATTCACAGGAGATGATCATTTGTGCTGTGCAGAGCTGTGAATCAGCAGGGCTTTGAACAGCACAAGTGATCAGAAAGTGCAGGCTTCAAGTCCCCTAATTTAAAAAAAAAAGTTTTAAAAGTTTTTTTTTGTAGAACATATTTGGTATTGCTGCATTCAGAAATGCCCGATCTATACAAATATAAGGTAAATCATTCCAATCAGTAAACTGTGTAACGGAAAAATAAGTAAAAATGCCAAAATTAAGGATTTTTTGGTGACCGCAACATTGCAATATTATGCAATAACAGGTGATCCAAACATTACAACTACACTACAATGCTATAATTAAAAACGTTAGCTCAGCACACAAAAAATAAGCCGTCACACAGCCCCAGATCCCGAAAAATGAGAATGTCTTGGAAAATGACAACAAAAGCACAATTTATTTTATTTTATTTTTTTTTTTTTTTATGAATTTCTGATTTTTTTTTCACCAATAAAATAATAAAAAAAATCTATACATGTTTGGTATTTACAAACTCATACCGACCTGGGGAATTATACTGCCTGGTCAGTTTTACCATATAGTGAATATGGTAAATTAAAAAAAAAAGAACATTTAACTTTTTTTTGCAGTTTGGATTTTTTTTCCCATTTACCTGTACACTATATTGTAAAATACAGGGGCGGACCTACCATGGTGCAGCTGGTTCAGCTGCACCAGGGCCCCAACCGGCTAGGGGGCTCCTCAAGCCTGCAGGGGGGCCCCCAGCTGACCCCCATGACACTGTGTCAGAGGAGAGGGGGTTAACTGAGGGAAGCTTCCTCCTTCCCTTGGCTGATCCCGCCCCTCCTCTCCTCTGCTGCCCCGGCTCCCAGGACTGCGCGGCACGGCGCAGGTAGGAGCCGCAGCACCTGTTAGCACCGCAGGATCTGTTAGCACCCCCCCCACCCCCGCGCTCCTCGCCGACATCCGCTAGCAACCCCCCACCCCCAACATCAAATGCTGCACCAGGGCCCTCTTGGCACAAGGTCCGCCACTGGTAAAATAAATGATGTCATTCAAAAGTACAACTCGTCCATATAATAAAACAAGCCCTCATACGGCTATGTGGACAGAAAAATAACAAAGTTATGATTTTTGGAGGAAGGGGAGGGGAAAAACAAAAAAAGGAAATCACCTGGGAGTGAAGTGGTTAAAAAAAGGAGGCATCATTCCAATATTGTGTTTGCAGAAGAAAAAAAAGAAGCCATCCTCTTTACTGCGCTGCAAATATCCATCAGAAGAGGATCCTGAGATAAGCACTGTTCCATAAATAGAGCGAGGGACTCATTTTATCAATCATCTTCCATTGTAATCAGTGCATAACAATTTGCTATTCACATGAGCTGCTTATACTTATTCCATCTGCACGGTAACACTTGTCCTGCTTCATTTCCAGTTTTGTTGGGGATCCTGCTGACTGGTACAGGGCATTGCATATAACAGAGTGTGGGATGACAACTGTTTTCCCGCATATCTAAAGGCTAACTCAGCGGGCAATTGCATCTAGAGCTCCATGTTACCTAGCAACTCTCTCTGAACCGGAGCTTTTTTACATCGCCCTTTACATCTGTCAAGGGCTCTTAAAAACAACTATTCCATTCTGTGCCTGAACAGGGGAAATCAGTCATCTGCCAGGTAAAGCCAGCAGCAAGTGGATAAGGAGGCTGAATTATTATTTTTAGGATGTAATATCCCAGTCAATCATACCAGTATATCAATAATTTGGTATCACAAGATAAAATATATTTGTCATCTCTGAAATAAAAAGAGGGAGCTCCGAGTAAGTGACCACGAGATGCCTTGTAAACTGTATAAACCTGTTTTATAGTTGACACAGTTCCTACAGTTATAAAATCATGGTAGAATGTGCATAGGTAAACACACACCAAGAATTGATATGCGGCAGATTTCTTTCTGCACCAATTCTGCAAGGAAAAAATAAGCAACGTGTACACCAAACGTCTGCAATCTAAGGGTGTGTGCAGATGATCCGGAGACACTGTGCCTCTGGACCTGCGGGAACCCGCGGGTGAACGCAGGGACAACACAGCCGCCCTGTGCACACCATCTATGTCCGATGCAGAGTGGCTTTTCCCTGCATTCACCCGCTTCTGCGATCGCTTCTGACTCTGCAGCATTAAATTAACAGCTGCTGCAACCCGCACCGCAGCTGAAATAATGCTGCGGTGGGAAGAAGCATAGTGTCATGGGATTTCTAGAAATCCCATCCACTGTGCTTGTACTGTACAACACAGCGTTTTGCATGCAGCAGCTGAGCAGCAATATGCTGCTGCTATTCCTGATTGTGAGTATGCACCCTAATTGACTTTGCTGGCTTAGGATAGGCATGCAGATTTGTCAAAAAAACACATAAAAAATGCACTGTGTGAACATGGCCTTACATATACCTTACCTCCCAATTTTGGGAGAACAGAAGGAGGGGCAAACTATGTGGTGCACTATGGTGGCAGTGAGGACCATTCAGATAAACACTTGGCACTGTAGGACATAGAGCCAAATCTGGGACTCTCCCACTGTATCCAGGATGGTTGGGATTTGAGATGAGCTCAATTCACAGAACTTAGGTCCAGCATCCAGGTCAGTGGTGCCTGCTGTCTGGATGGGAGGCCTGCAAGTCTTTTACCTTCAGATGTCCTTGGCGCAGAATGTGACTAGCCACCATTAGCACAACATCATCTGTGTGTCATGCTCAGCTCTCTTTGGTAATAAATAAATGAGAATAGGAAGTGCATCAAAAGTCAATGCTGGATTAAACTATTAGTCCACCAGGAGTTCCCTGGATAATAGGGACTGGTGTTCAATTCAAAAATCCACAGGTGGTGTAATATCTTGCTTTTTTGTGTCTGTAAGGACATGTTCACACATTTAAACGTTGCAGATATACTGTGCTTTTTGGGTTTTTTGCAGGTGTCTCCTGTTATTGCATTTTTGCAGCATTTTGTGATTTCTCCTTTGGTTAATGCTTTTTAGGTACAGAATTGAAGCAGCAATTTTAATGTTTTTTTCTTATAGTACTATACATTTTCGATTCTGCATTTAAAAAAGTAACTGCAGTTTTTTACATACATTTTTTTCAGGCTACCCAAAGAGATCTAGAGATAAAGAAGCAACAAAACTGCAATGTTCTGCAGTGTTTTAAGTGCACAAGAAATCACATTTGATTTTCTTAGGGTACCTTTACACGCTGCACTTTTTGGCGGAGATAGGAGGCAATCTAACGTGCGCGTGCACATTTTTCATGGTCGCCTCAGATCGCCGATGGCGCTTTTACACGCCGCAATTTCGCCCTCAACCTAAGGCGATGTGTCGCCCCAGAAATCGCCACACCAACAGCGGGAAACATCCAGTAGACTCCCGTTGCCGCTTCACACGCCGCAATCCCCAAAGGAATGTTTGTGTACATGTTCAGCGCGGCGAGAACATAGGCGTGGCAGACTGGTGTATATCACGCCCCAAGCACGCTGATTAGACAACGCAATAGCGTTATGATTGGTCAGCCTGCGCTGGAAGGCTGCCTAATACATGACGCCATTGCCATTGTGTGGTGGTGATTGGAAATGGCGCCCTGTGAAGTGACAGCCAATGGAAACACAGTAGCCACCACCAATCATCGCTGACGGGGCGTGGACTCCAGCACGCTGTGGCACGCCTACGGGATATCAATAGGCGACGCAGATTCCATCACTATCGCCCGTTCACACGTCAAAAGGCGGGAATGTCGCCTTCATGATTGCCTCTGATTTTGGAGCAGTGCTGTGAAATCGGAACCAGGCGACAACTTTTTTATCGCCGCCAAATTCTCACATTACACGCCGCAACTGCGAGGAAATTTGACTGCGATGGTCCAGGGCGACATGTCGCCGGTCAGATTCCTCGCCGTGGTTGTGGCATGTAAAGGTACCCTTAGTTAAACACAGCAGATTTTCTTTTCAGATTTACATTTTTAAGTGCAGAATGGAAGCTTTTCTGTAGTAATAAGTATTACAGACACTGCTTCAAATCTTCAGGTGGCTTCAGACTTGCGTTCGCGTCTGCAGCATCTTGTGGCACCCTGAACGCGACATGTCGCATTCCTGGTGCGGACAAGAATGTGTGATTTGTATGCAAGCATCCGCATGCGTACAAATCACACACGGAAGTCAATAGGTGTGCACGGCAATCCGCAGCCAAGCGCATCACCGCGTGTCCCCATGTCAAACAAAGGGACGTGCTGTGTCTTCGCTCGGCTTGCGCTTCCCCACTGCAATACGCAGCGGCGGGTAGCGCAAGTGTGAAGGCAGCTGAAGTCCACCAAACAAGGAGGAAAATGCTTAAAAATGCGTCAAACATGCAATAATCAAAGAAAATTGTTATTGTGTTGTGTGGTGCGGACAACTGCAGAGAACCTGCAGAATAAATGCAGAATATACACTATCTCACTATCTGTTACTTTAGACTCAAAGATTAATTTTTTTTCTGGATTTAATGGAGAAAAAATGTAATCCTACCATTTTTGTTATGCTACTTACCGATCGCCCGTAAATAATTTTATCACTGTATTGTAAGGGTTGGATTACAACTACACCAAATATGTTCTAATATTTGCTGATTGTGATGTTTATTATTTTGATAAAAGCGCATTAAATATGGATTCATTGTAATTGTTTTTCATTATGTTTCAGAATTTTTAAAGCTAGAAAAACAATCTTACATTTTCCCTGTAGAATGCAGGGGCATAGAAATGCAGTGTTGTATACAGATCTTTAGCATCTCTGTATACCAATACAATCTTCCTATGATTAGAGAGCCTGCAATGCACATTCAAGTATAGAAAACTCTCTAGAGTGCATCACTGCAGCTTCTGGCTCACAACTCTAGCTCTTGCTTAAAATGATGCAGGTTGTGGGTTCGGCTCCTGGGGAGACAATCATAAAAAAAGAAAAGATTTGTTTATTTAATATATCAATTAAATAAACAAATCTTTTTTTTACGATTGTATGAGTGTATGAAGCAGAGATGCCAACCCTGCTTCCTGCCCCCACGCTCACAATAAAAAGAAACCATGAAGTGTTGAAGACGCCAGAGAGAGGACATTTCTTGGAGGATATAAGTAAAGGTACTGTCACACGGCACAATATCGCCCGCAACATCGCTGAAAAATCTCGGGTTCAGCGATGTTGCGGTGACAACGCAAGTGCATTGTGCTGTGTGACAGCACAATGCAACTGCGATAAATCGTTGGTTGCGAGTTGACAGGTTTACCAATATGTTGTAAAACCTGGCGATCTCACACAAGCGATTTGGCTGAATCACACAAGCGATTTGGCCGGCGATTTCGCCTATTGACAACATTGCTGCGTATCGCTCGCTGGGTTGTACTCAACGAAGTGAGTGATTGCTGCTGCAACATCTCGGCGGCGTCACTGGCAACATCGCTGCGTGTGACAACTAGGCAGCGATATTGGAAGCGAGCGCGCACATGCGGAATCGCTTCCGAGATCGATACAATGTTGCCCCGTGTAACGGTACCTTAAGAGACGGACACAGCCCTGACCTAGCAGAACTGCCCTTTCACATTAGGACAGTCCCACTGGATATAGGACACTTAAGAGCTATGCATGTACTAAGACAAACATAGCCATAGTAACGTCAACGTGCCCTCAACACAGAAACTAATGGTAACCAGATAGTAACGAATAGCCCATTTACTAACACATTTTAATAAAAAAAATGAAAAGTCTTTTATTATCCTATGTCTGAAAGGTATCCTTCTTAAGGCCACTTCACACGCTAGGATCTCATTAACGATATTGTTGAAACGTTGCGTATAAACGAATGATGTTGGAAGGATAAATCGTTGGATCGTTCAGCAAAAATTTGAGATCCTGACCTCAAATCTATTGTTTGTCGTCCAATTAACGTTCTGGGAAGCAGCAACATTGTTCAGTGTGACACTTTTTTGAACGATGTCGTTCATAATTCTCCTATTCCTGCCGCTTTGTAACATCGTTCACTAGTTCATCTCAAAGTAGCTGGCGCTTTGCCAAATTTTAGTGACAACGAACTAACGATGTTGAAACAATCGTGGTCACGTGACATAGCTAACGATCTCGTTCACCTATATCCTAGCGTGTGACGGTACCTTTAGTCATCAGTGATTAGGCAGACCATTTTGTGCATAAAACTGTCTCAAACTGATGGTTTCGTAGTTAAAGGTAACATAATAATGTTGTGATGAGAGAAGTGATGTGCCAAATATTGGTAATGCTAATTGATAATATATTATATAGCATAACAAAAATATTAATAAAGGTATATAAACAAAGACTCAAGTAATAGTCCTATTAGTTTTATTCACACCAGCATTTTAGGAGATGAAATAGTACATTTACCTATTTTGACCCTATGGTCATTTCATTTGTGTGTACTCTCTACTCATTTAATACTTTAATTTCAATTTAATGATTTCTTGTTGCTTCATCCGTGTGCACCATTCTTGCAACTCAATCAGATTCATCTTGGAAGAAATCAACATTCAGCAAATAGTACTATCATTTACAGACTCCTCATGATAACATTCACTGTGTCATTAACAAATGGACCATAGCTCATGATTATGGTGAAACAAGATGACTGCACCATGTAATCTTATTTCATTGTTTCTCTTATTAAATACTAGATAAAGCAATTACATTTCAAAGAAAAGAAACAGGTGAAGGCTTCAATAATGAATCTAATTATCTCGAACTGACGAAATGCAGAAAATGTTTATAAAGATCATAAATACGGCTGAACAACATAAACATGTTTGTCGTGACTTTCCTACAATTTCTGTTTTACAAATTACATTCTTCTCCCATAATGGTGTACATCTTGGAAAAAGGCAAATCAGGAAGGGGTAACATGGCTTAAGTCTTCTTGTAAATAAGCCTTGGGGAAGAGTAACG
Organism: Allobates femoralis; assembly: GCA_033576535.1. Lineage (NCBI taxonomy): Eukaryota > Metazoa > Chordata > Amphibia > Anura > Aromobatidae > Allobates > Allobates femoralis. Next base: position 335,619,232 of record JARQOC010000004.1, on the reverse strand, counting down.
CCTCCGTTACACTAAGCGAGATCGCTAGCGAGATCGCTGCTAAGTCAAAAGTTTGGTGACACAACAGCGACCTCGCCAACGATCTCGCTATGTTTGACGCTTAGCAGCGACCAGACCCCTGCTGTGAGATCGCTGGTCATGTCAGAGTCGCCTGGACCATTTTTTGATTGTTGGGGTCCCGCTAGGCAGCATGCATCGATGTGTTTGATAGGGACAACGATCAACGACCTCAATACTACAGGTCTGAGAAACAGGGTCCCAGGATTCCGGATCGTTGCTGCGTCACTGTTGAGATCTGACTGTTTGACATCTCACCAGCGACCACACAGCGACGCACCAGCGATCCTTACCAGGTCGTGTCGCTGTCAGGATCGCTGGTGCGTAGCCAAGTGTGTCGGTACCCTAAGGAGCATCAAAGTGCTGATAGGAGCTAGAAGATATTGAAAAAAAGCCTTGGGGGAGAGAAGGGGAGATAAAATATAAGTGAATATTTCAAGAGAAAGTCAGCTAAAGATATTACAAAAATATGTCTTGGTCTGAGCTCTGTGTAGCAAAGACGTTATATTACACACTTTCAATAACAGCTGGCAGAGAGAAGAAACTTGTAAGAACAGCCCAACCCCCCCACCCCCACCTTACCACTACACACATGCAAACATGCGCACACACAATGATAATGATATGCTATCATATAATAATCAGTGGAGCTCTAACTACCAGAACCCTGACTATTCATGAAAATGTAGGGGATGGCTTTCCACATACTATACACAGTAACATTATTGGACCCCAATGAAGGGGAGAAAAACCCTTTTAAGGGGTTTTCCGATAACAAAGTAAATTTTAAAGTTCATTTCAATAATAGATCTTGGAATAATAATAATTTCCACAATTAGATGGGTTTAAAAAAATGTTCCTGTGCTGATATAATCTTACATATGTCCACAATTCAAGAAAAGCCAGGCACCACAGCAGACCACGAGTTTATCCGTTTTTTACCGGCTCAGTTCAGACCGCGTACAAATGCACATAGGTGTTGTTCACGTCAAAAGTGTTTCATCAAATGGAAAATGTCAGAAAAAAGTGCACTCACCCGCAGTTGTGCTTCTGTTAATATGACACCGGAATAAAGACGACTGGTTTGCACAACTGCGGGTGAGTGCCCATTTTTCAATCTTATATATGTGCCTCTGCTATTTACTGTGTAATGTCCGCATTTAACTGTACAGAAACATGGTCTGATCCACAGTTTCTGAGCAGGGGAGGACATATAAGAGTATATAAAATTATAGCAGCTGATTTTTTGTGTGAAGTAAAACATTTCCCTGCCTGTTTGTAAATAATGTTCTTCCTTAAAGGAAAACTGTCAGGTCAAAAATCCATAGGTAACTGCTATCATTTTCTAATTCCTCGCTCTAAACTCTCTCTATTTATGCATTTCTATTATTTATATTTCCCTTCTATACTCTGTACACTTCAGATAAAGAGATTCACTCCATCTGTCACTCACAGTGAATGATCCACTTAGTTCTCTGCTGTCCTCTCCCCATAAGATGATTGTGTATGTCACATCACAGCACAGGAGATCAGTGGGGAGGGGAACTGTATCCTCCTCTCTACTTTCTTTGCAGCAAAACCAAGAGATCATATAAACAGAGGATCTCTCACAGCACAGCAGGGATACCTTTTTTTCAGAAACAAATGGAGTCTAGATCAGATAAGGCAGACCTGTATTCTTTTTGCTTGTAATGGGACAGGACTAATGCAGCAGCTCTCTGCAGGGTCTGACAATGGTGATAACATGGAAACTACAAACGGTACAATAATGATTTTACATGTTTTTAAAAGGTCTGCCCAGGCCCTATTCAAGGGTAATATTAGTATCATACTGAAAAATCACCTGACAGTGTCCCTTTAAAGATAGAATTATTTGTGATTCCATGCTGTACTGTCTGTATACTTCTTTGCGCCCTCCCTGGTCTAGGTGATATTGTGGCGCCCCACTGATCAGGCGTCACAAGTGGGGGTACAGAACCCAGAAATGAGCGTGTGGTTATCCCTGTCACAAGTAGAATGCAGAACACTGTGGGAGGATTTGATCCCAGCACTCCCACACACCCACCTAGGCAACCGGGCGAGGTCCCAAAGTTTGAGAGTCAGAGTTGTAAGGGGAGCAAGGAGGAAGCACGGGGAGTCTTCAAGAGTGTCTTCCCCGAGGAAGGACGGAAAAACGGGAGCTTGTCCGCAAGTGAAAGGGGGCTCCAAAGGAGGGCCAGAGAGCAAAGTAGCCCAGACAGAGAGGTTCTGACTGGTTCACCCGGAGTGAATGGGTCTGACAACGCGGCCTGGAGTGTTCATCCTCCGACCGTACTCGTCCCGGCTCCGAAGACGTTATCAGGGTGTTTATCTCCTGGGACGGAAGACTGACAACTAAGCAGGCATTGAGAAGAGAAGGAATAGGACAAGGGTTAGATACAAGAAGGTACCACCAGAGACTTCCACAGATTCTGCATTCTACTGCGACTACCCGGCCAGCTGTCATGCTAGAGAACTGTAAGCTGTATCATCACCTGACCAGTTTGCAAGTAACGTACCCGGGTAGAGTGACTGAGTCTCCGTGTGCTTATTCACTGCTCTGCTGCAACTACGACCTCCATCATCTGCACCTTTATCCATACAGGTGCATCCCTGCCCCGGAGGGCCGGCTCCACCTGCAGGGAGCCATACCATTTTGGCTGCTGTACCATCACCCTCCGGAAGACTGAAGCAGCGCTAGTGTCCCTTTCACCAGGATCTGCGGGTGGCGTCACAATAAACTTCATAAACTTTTATTTCTCCCATATTAATAACCCATTTTTAAAGTAAGACCCAGGGCCACGGGTCTGGGCAGGCCACCAGTGACATCCCTACCGAAGCAGAGGGCCCAGATAACTGAGTCCCCATACCCTGGCTGCGTCAATATGGTATGTTCAGACCATGTCTCTATCAGGTTAGAAACAACCATTACACAGTACATAGCAGTGGCACATTTATGAGGGTCGTTTATTTTAGATTTCCCCTGACCCACTTCTATTTATCAACGAACACTGAAACTGCACACATGTCATGATATAAGTCACTATAGGCTACTTGCCAATTTGCAACTCTGAACTGATAACGGTCTTTCTTTTACAGGAGCTGAAGTGAGGTGTGATAATGGACCCAATGTAATAATGGACCCAGTGGAATACAGAGAAGTCATCAAGTTCCTTTACTTGAAAGGCCGTACATCAAGGGAGACTTTCGATGATATAAAAGAGGTTTATGATGATGATTCCCCATCATATGATGTAGTCAAGAACTGGCATCATCATTTCAAATGTACTCGAACTTCGGTGGAAACGGCTCCAATTCCAGGGGTATTCTGCTATCGATGAACACACCATCCAGCAAGTGGAGGCTGCCATTTTGGATACCATAGAATAACTATTCGCCACCTAGCCTAAAATGTCACGATTAGTGTGGGGTCCATAGAAAAAAATCATCCAAGACCACTTTCATATGCAGAAGGTATCTGCTCGCAGGGTTCCCTAGCTGCTTATACTTTTTCAAAAACAGGAATGAGTCAAATGCTCTCAGGATCAATAGATGATGCACCATGAAAACCAGGAGGACTTTTTCAACAGACTGATCACAAAGGATGAAAACTGGGTCCATCACTATGATCCGGAAACTAAGGTCCAGTCAATGTAATGAAAGCACCATGACTCATTGCCTCCAAAGAAGGCCCATCCCTCGGCAGGCAAGGTCATGCTCAGTCTTTTGGGTACCAGCAAGTAGTCTTGATTGATTTCCTAGGAAAGGCTACCACGATTGCTGGGACTCACTATGCTTCACTGCTGCAGAAATTGTGTGAGGTCATGCTAACCGGAGGAGTCCACCTTCTGCAAGACAATGCTCCAGTACACAATTCACATGTTGCCCAAATGGAAGCATGATCCTGCGGCTTTGAAATTCTATGATATTAACCTTATTCACATGACCTTGTACTGTTAGACTTCCACCTCTTCCCAAAATGAAGTTATTTTTGAAGGTCAAGTATTTTCCAGATAATGAGCCTCTAAATTCCTTAGGCACAATGCGGCTTTTGGAGTAACCTGTCGACTTCTACAAGAGAGGTGTTTTGCATAAAGAAATTGGTGTACTGTCTCTGCTCTTAGGCGGCATTTATGTAAAGAAAGACTAATAACTGTGCAAATATTGTTGCCTTTAGTCAACAGTAAGTGGATCAGGGGAAATCTTTAATGAATGCTCCTCATATAAGATTATCTCAGCACAGGAAGATTTTTTTAGGCTGCTTTTACATTACGTTTTTTTCCTGTCCGTGGGACCCTACTTTTTGTAGCATCCCACGGACAGGAATGGACACCACACGGGGTGACCTATTCTGTGTCCGGGTCCATGATTATCACGGACACAGCGGGGCACTTTCACTTCTGCAATGTATAATATACATTGCAAAAGTGAAATATAGTAAAAAGAATGATGACACTGCCGGGTTGTGACATCACGGCAGGTCCTGTAAGCACCCGGACCTTGCTGGCAGCAGCGGTGGATCCCGGATAGGTGAGAATACTGATTTTTTTATTTTAACTCTTTCTTTTACTTAATTATACTTCTGCAATGTATATTACACGTTGCAGAAGTGAAATTTGACGGTTAGGAGCAATTTTAGTGTACTGAGCATGCTCAGTACACTAAAATCGGGTCCGAGGAACGATCAGCTGTTTCCTCGGACCTGTGCACCATAGGCCCCCATGTTAAAGTACACAGATCGGATCGGATTTGGCCTAATTGCCATCCGATTTTGTGGGTTCCGATTTTTTTCTGTGCCCAAAATCGGAGCAGTGTCTGATTTTGGGTATAGCAAAAAATTGGACCCAAATCAGATTCCACAAAACCGGATGGCAATTAGGAAAAATCCGATCCAATCCCCATAGAATAACATGGGGGCCCAATCGGATCCGTGGCTGTCTGTTTTACAACGGACAGCCACGGATACAACAAAAACGTAATGTGAAAGCAGCCTTAAAAAGATCTAATTGAGGAATCTTCTATTATTTCAAGATCTACTGATTAAAATGAGCTTTGTTTGTGGGACAGCCCCTTTAACATTTTAAAATAATAATAAATTATTTTCTTATCACATAGTTTGGTGAAACCTGGAAATTATTTATGTTGTACTAATTTTTTTATAGGTCAGATATATCATGATCAACATACTGAAGAAAAATACACTTGTAACACAGCTTATCATTTTGGCATACCGTAGTTGTTATTCTCAGATTTATTGCATAAGGTTGGAGTCATATCGATGAAAGTGTAGTCGCTTAACCATAGTCCCCTAGCATGCGCGAACACCTTTATGAAGTTTTTATGATGTCCAGGGATGAATATGTATGAGAAAAAAGATGGCAGCATGCTCAATTTTCCTCTGAGAATTGAATTGCATTCAGCCATTCAAGTCTATGGGTTCGTGAAAAAATCCAGGCCGCACTTGGATGACATCAGATCTAGAAATGTCATATGAAAAGACTTCAAAGTCCTCCCTCCTTGATTCAACTGGACCAGGTTAGATTCGTCCCAGAGAGTCAGACCTCTGACGGTACACGCAGACTCCTGGATCTTCTGCATCTGCTTGAGCGGAAAAGGGTCCCCAGTGCACTCTTGTCTCTAGACGCAGAGAAGGCCTTCGACAGGGTGCACTGGGGATACTTGGACGGGGTCCTCTTGAAGTTTGGATTCCAGGGACCAATTCAGGATGCTATTAGGGCCCTCTATTTTAATCCCTGTGCGGCAGCTAGTGCATCGGGCTTTCTTTCTACCTGACTTACCATATCAAACGGTACCCGCCAGGGCTTTCCACTTTCCCCCCTTATATTTGCTCTCATAATGGAGCCATTAGCTTCTATAGTTCGTACACACCCAGGAATTAGGGGGGCGGCAGTTGGGAATCTTGAACACAAAATTGGTCTATACGCCGATGACGTGGTATTTTTCTGCACTGACTTACATACCTCCCTACCCCATGTCCTCTCGGTTTTGGAAGAATTTTCATCAGCATCATACTATAAGCTAAATCTCTCCAAGTCGTCTATATTCCCCCTCCACCTCCCCAAAACAGAGCAAATATCTCTCCAAAACCTCTTTCCCTTTCACTGGGCTCAGGAAGGTTTTATGTATTTGGGTGTATGGATCTCCAGGTTGTCAGGGATAATAAAGCATAATTGGGATAAATTACGAACAACGATTCAACAGGAATTTGATAGACTCTCTGGAATGCAGCTCTCTTGGATGGCCAGAATCCAGATAGTTAAGATGTCCGTCCTCCCGCGGATCCTATACCTTTTGCGGTGTCTTCCCTTGCAGATTCCCTCCAGGTACCTCGCCCCGGTCCAAGCAGCGCTAAGCAAATTTATTTGGAGTGGCAGACCTCCTAGGATTGCTAGGAGGGTCCTCTCCCTGCCTTATGCTAGGGGGGGTATTAGGATTCCCAGCATTGCGGCTTACGCCAGAGCTGCGGTTCTGGAGGCAGCGGCTCACTGGTGGTCTAACTCTCTCAGATCTAGATGGATGCAGATAGAATTGGAATCCTCCCCGGCTGGGTCCACTCGGCTTCTCTTAGAAATGAATCTTTTGAGTCACAAGATCACCCCAAACTGTTTAAGAACTATGACAAATTTACTTAGGATATGGTCGCAGGTGGGCAGACCCTTTTTTCCCTTTTTATACCGTTACATTTCCCTCACTGCAGCTGAGCATTCTGTTCAGAACTTATATCTGCAGGATTGGAAAAAACGGCGTGTGTTGCAGCTATCAGACCTTATGGATTCATCGGGGCATCTGGAACAATTTTCGACTCTGGTTTCGGAATTGGGTCTGCCTAACTCCACCTTCTTTAGATATCTCCAGCTTAGGCATTTTTTGACTACCCTGGAATAGCCTGTCCCAGATCTGACCTCTATTGACTCAACCTTGCAGATATTTATGAAAAATGGATCAAATGCTAGACATGGAACCTCCATAATGTACAGAGCCCTACTGAAACCTGAGGGGGAGGTGAAACTTCCCTATATTTCTAAATGGGAGGGTCTTTTGTCCTTTTCTGCCTCACTTGAGGACTGGTGGGCGGCAGCAGTTCATGCTGCCCGTTACTCCACATGTATAACGCATTTGGAGCAATCTAGGAAAACACAGATACAGTGGTACCTCACCCCGGAGAGAATAGCCAGATTCATCTCATCTCCGACTCGGGTACACCCCCACTGTTGGAAGGGGTGCCTGGTGATTGGAGACTCCCTGCATGTTTGGTGGTACTGCCCGGGTGTACGTACATTTTGAAGAGATGTTGAACGTATATTACTGGGAATTACTGGAATCCCTAATCCCCTCCTGCCACAGACGGCACTGCTGGGCATTGGATTGAATGCCATTCCTGGCCCTTTAAGACCCATCTACACTAATGTGTTGATTGCGGCGAGGCAATGTATTGCGGCTTGCTGGAAATCCCGTGACTCCTACTGCTGCGGATGTACTTGTCCGCCTCAACACTCACTTTCAGCATGAGTTGACCCTGTCCCACACAATTAAAAGGAGAACTAGGGTTCTGAGGTGATGGGACCCGTGGGTGACCTCTGGGCATAATCTGGTCCAGATATAGAGTGAGCGCTCTAATACTAACATCTCTGTTATTGAATTATGTACGATATTACTGCAGCTTCTACCACCCCCCTCCCCTCCCCCTCCCCTGCTTAGTCTTCTTTATTTGTATGTTGAGTTGATATGTATTGTAATACTCCTGATTTTTTTGGTTATGTACCTTCCAAAATTTAAATAAAACTTCATGTTTAAAAAAAAAAAAAAAAAAAAAAAAGACTTCAAAGTGATCTACCATAGATTTGGAGAAAAGAATGACTGCACTAATAAATGACTTTCGTTCTACATTTACAATACATAGTATACATTGTCACAGGTAAATGTTCTAATACAGCTGGAAATTCAATAGAGAGAACAAATTGCTGGAGTAATTATTGAAAAGTCTTATAGAATTAAATTAAGGCATTCACTTAGGCTGGCTTCAAACCACGTTTTTTGGCATCTTATTCTGTCCATTTTGAAAAGGACAGAACAGGATCCTGTTTTGCCTCCCATGCATCCCTATGGTGCCGGATTGGTCAAATATGGCCATCTGTTTTAGTACAGGATTCATTTTTGTCCTATTTTTTACCATCCCCAAAATAGGAGACTACACCGGTCCGGAGCAGTTAACATGGGGGTTCTTGAAGCTGGATCCGGTAATAACAGGATTGTTTCCCGGATCTAGTTTTTTGTACTGAGCTTGCGCAGAAGCATTCCACAGCTCCTCGCAGCCCATTTTCCATTTTGGTTTCTCTCTCTCTCCGGACTGACATTGACAATATGTCCTATGGGTGCAGATCTTCCTGCAACTTTTCTATGACGAAACCGGATACTGTGAAAAACTGAATCCGGAGGCATAATTTCTATCCATTTTCATTCCATTTCAACACATCCCTGCCAGTCTGTCTGCTCCTGCAAATTACAGGATACAGATGGACAGACAAAAACCGTGGTGTGAAGCCAGCCTTAGGGAAGCTATTTTTGCCTTGTTCAGAAGAAGAAGTAGAATATTTTATGAGTGAATGTTGGTGCAATATTTTTTTATTCAGGTACTGCATAAAAATAAATATAAAAAACAGCAAAAAGCAGTAATTCTAGAATGATACAACCATTGTAAGCAAACAGTCCTTTTGGGGTCACTTTAACAGGTTGAATAGAGGAGCACTACTTTCTATGTACTTAAAAAAATCAAAAGGAAACAAAGATAAGTTAAAGAATAAGCCGACACTGGCAACAAAATTGCTCATCATTTTAGCAAGTAGAACTATAATCTCAAGGACAAAGCCTATCTGACACTAGTGATTTTCTATTTTATTACTATATTTTAACCTTTCTCAAGTATGGACCAAGGGTATGACGCATACACTATATACACAGCTTTCACACAATGCACAAGCAAACCAGCAATGTCACAACACAAAACTGAGTAAAAGAAATTGATTTCATCCAGAATGAACAGAATAAGTTGTTACATAACAATAAAAACGTACATAAAATTTGTTACATATGGCATATTAACATTATGTTTTATAGAACAAAAAAAGATGAATTAAAAGTACGTATTTTATTATATAAAAATGTTTAAAAAAGATTTAGTAAAATGGAAGAAAAAAGCTAAAACAATGACAGTATGGGTCAGATGTAACATCAACAATGTCACTGTCCATATTTAAAGCGAACCTGTCACCCCCCCCCGGGCATCAAAAGCTATAATAGCCACCTTCTGCAGCACTAAGGCTGCATTCTGAGAAGGTGGCTATAAGCTTTTGATGCCCTTTATAGTATGAAATATTAAGTTAGGTAAATGCTCACTCTTCTGAAGACCGAAGACCGGGAGGCGGGGTTTCACGCTCCTCCGGCCCGCCCCCTCTTGTCAATCATTGTGCGCGCCTGCTGCTGCCTCCCCTCAGTGTGGAAAATGAACGCGCGCCTCCATTCTCCTGTATGGAGCCGCGCATGCGCTGTGCGCCCGGTGTCCAGGAAGTCGACACCGGGCGCACAGCGCATGCGCGGCTCCGTGCATGAGAACGGAGACGCGCGTTCATTTTCCACACTGAGGGGAGGCAGCAGCAGGCGCGCACAATGATTGACAAGAGGGGGCGGGCCGGAGGAGCGTGAAACCCCGCCTCCCGGTCTTCGGTCTTCAGAAGAGTGAGCATTTACCTAACTTAATATTTCATACTATAAAGGGCATCAAAAGCTTATAGCCACCTTCTCAGAATGCAGCCTTAGTGCTGCAGAAGGTGGCTATTATAGCTTTTGATGCCCGGGGGGGTGACAGGTTCGCTTTAAACTATATTTTACTACTTCTCCGCAGAATTATTGAGCAGAGGACAAGTTCTACTTTCATATGGTGGGTACGTCCATGTCAATGTCTCTTTCGCTGGAGGCATTTTTGAGTGCTGTCTTACTTTCCTTTCTCTGATCGACATTATTGCTGGTGGGTAATGATCACACTGTATCCTGGAACCATTACCTTAAAGAAAAATGTAATGACTTCAAGATGCACCTTGAAGTTAATGTCCAGCTTTTAACATTCTGAAGCTTTTGCTGCAAAGTGTCTATTAAAGTTAAAGTCAAAAGCAATTAAAGGGGACCAATTAGCAGAATTTAGTGCTACGTAGCAGGTGATTGATGTGTGCAGCATGACATCACTATTGTTTTTATTACTCCCTTGTGGGCTTGTCTTTCAGTTGTAAACCAAATCTCCCTCTGTCTCATCCAGACTTTCATTTTACTTTCACTATCTTCCAGCAAAAATGATAGTGAAAGTAAAATGAAAGTCTGGATGAGAGGGGGAGGGGTTTGCAGCTTACTGCTGACAGACAAGCCCACAGGGGGTTAATAAAAAAATTGTTATGTGATGCTGCACACATCAATCATCTGCTGCATATCACTAAATCCTGGTGGTTGGTTCCCTTTAAATCATAAAGTTCATACTACCTGCAGTTGCCACTAGGGGCAACTAAGCAACTGTCTTAATTATGTTAACTATATTCTGAAAGCAAGACTTAAAGCACCACTCCAGGGTTTTATATTTATTTCACCACTTCAGTGTAACTTAAGTCCCTTGCTGTCGGTCTTAAATTCACCCTTCGCCGTCATGACCAGTGGGATTGCAACTTCTGACTGGTCAAAAGTTATGTCATAAACTCTCAGTACATGTCTATGAGAGTCAGAACAAGGTCAGAACAATGCTTTCATAGAGTTGTATTGATTTGTGACTACCGGCGCTCTATTCAATACTGGAGCAGCCGGCAGGTCACAGACTGTGAGAGACTGACAGGAGCGATGCTGAAAATAGATGAAGATGCCGGATGGTGAGTTTAATATAGGGGGCAAGGAACTTAGATCTAAAGTACCACCACAGCAGTGAAATTAAAAATCCTGGAGTGGTACTTTAACTTTATAACTATTCAAGCAATCTGTTTCACTTTCAAAACAAATATCAATCTGCATAGCAGATACTGTTTTACACCAGCCATAGCTGGATTACGGAAATTAGTCAAAATTCTTATAATGTACATATATACAGTGGGGAAAATAAAGGTCTTTTTTTTTATCATAGGTACACTTCAACTGTGGGAGACAGAATCTAAAAAATCCAGAAAATCACATTGTATGATTATTAAATTGCATTTTATTGCAGGAAAAAAGTACCTTATAAAAATTGGACTGAAAAGTCCCCCCCGGGGGGAGGCTGCTGTATGAGCGCCCCGTCATGTGGGGTCGCTCATTATATATGCACTGCTTACCCCTGTCAATCAGCGGCAGAGGGAAGCAGTGCATATCTGCATATATGGCCCCCAAATGCTGGCACTCGCCCCCCTCCATTCTAAAGCCCCCCTGCTGCTTAACTTACCATCCCTGGTCTTCTGCACCGCGCCGGTCTTCCGTGCTCCGTCCTTGGTAAATTAAGCAGCAGAGGGGGTGCCTTACAATGGAGGGGGGTGAGTGCCAGCATTTAGGGGCCTGTATACCACTGGGGCTGCTATGTACCACTGGGGCTGCTGTATACCACACCACTGGGGCTGCTGTATACCACTGGGGCTGCTATATACCACTGAGGCTGCTATATACCACTGGGGCTGCTGTATACCACTGGGGCTGCTGTATACCACTGGGGCTGCTGTATACCACTGGGGCTGCTATATACCACTGGGGCTGCTATATACCACTGGGGCTGCTGTATACCACTGGGGCTGCTGTATACCACTGGGGCTGCTGTTTACCACTGGGGCTGCTATATACCACTGTGGCTGCTGTATACCACTGGGGCTGCTATATACCACTGGGGCTGCTATATACCACTGGGGCTGCTGTATACCACTGGGGCTGCTATATACCACTGGGGCTGCTGTATACCACTGTGGCTGCTGTATACCACTGGGGCTGCTGTATACCACACCACTGGGGCTGCTGTATACTACTGGGGCTGCTATATACCACTGGGGCTGCTGTATACCACTGGGGCTGCTATATACCACTGGGGCTGCTATATACCACTGGGGCTGCTATATACCACACCACTGGGGCTGCTACATACCACTGGGGCTGCTATATACCACTGGGGCTGCTGTATACCACTGGGGCTGCTGTATACCACACCACTGGGGCTGCTGTATACCGCTGGGGCTGCTGTATACCACACCACTGAGGATGTTGTATACCACTGGGGCTGCTGTATATACTGCTGGGGCCTGTATATGCCACTGGGGAGGCTGCTGTAATACTGCTGGGGCCTGTATATACCACTGGGGAGGCTGCTGTAATACTGCTGGGGTCTGTATATACCACTGGGGAGGCTGCTGTAATACTGCTGGGGCCTATATATACCACTGGGGAGGCTGCTGTATACTACCACTGGGGAGGCCTGTATACCACTGGGGGGGCCTGTATACCACACTGCTGGGGGCTGTATATCTGTGCTGGGGTCCACCCTAGGCTTATACACGAGTCAATAGGTTTTCCCAGGTTTTGGGGGCAAAAGTAGGGGGGTCGGCTTATACACAGGTCGGCTTATACACGAGTATATATGGTATTTGATCACTTATCAATCAGGAAGAATTCTCGCTCTCACACACCTGCTTATTTTTCTTTAAGAAGCCCTCCCACTCTGCACTCATTATCTGCAGTAATCTCAACTGTTTGAACTTGTTACCTGTATAAAAGACACCTGTCCACACAATCAAATCACACTACAACCTCTCCACCATGACCAAGACCAAGCCTAAAGGGATGTCTAAGGACACCAGGGACACAATTGTATACCTGCTCAAGGCTGGGGACAAAGGATAATATGTAAGCAGCTGTGTGAGAAGGCAACAACTGTTGGCACAATTATTAGAAAATGGAAGTCAATCTTTCTTGGCTTGTGGCTTAATTCAGGATCTCACCTCGTGAGATAAGAATGATTCTGAGAAAGGTCAGAAATCAGCCCAGAACTACATTGGAGGACCTGATCAATAAGCTGAAAAGAGCTGGGGCCACAGTCTAAAATATCATTGTTAGTAACGCACTGCATCGTCACTGATAAAAATTCTCCAGAGCACGCAAGGTCCCCCTGCCCATGCCAGGACATGTCCAGGGCCATTTGAAGCTTGCCAATGACCATCTGGATGATCCAGAGGTGGCATTGTAGAAGGTCATGTGGATAAGACCAAAAAATAACTTTTTGGTATCATACATAGTAACATAGTAACATAGTTTTTAAGGTTGAAGGAAGACTTTAAGTCCATCTAGTTCAACCCATAGCCTAACATGTTGATCCAGAGGAAGGCAAAAAAAAACCCATGTGGCAACACTAAGCTCCACATTGGGGGAAAAAATTCCTTCCTGACTCCACATACGGCAATCAGACTAGTTCCCTGGATCAACGCCCTATCAAAGAATCTAGTATATATAACTGGTAATATTATAGTTTTCAAGAAAGGCATCCAGGCCCTTCTTAAATGTTAGTAGTGACTCACTCATTACAACATCATGTGGCAGAGAGTTCCATAGTCTCACTGCTCTTACAGTAAAGAATCCGCGACTGTGATTATGATTAAACCTTCTTTCCTCCAGACGTAGAGGATGCCCCTTTGTCCCAGTCTCAGGCCTAAGAGTAAAAAGATCATTAAAAAGGTCTCTGTACTGTCCCCTCATATATTTATACATTATTATAAGATCACCCCTAAGCCTTCGTTTTTCCAAGCTAAATAACCCCAAGTTTAATAACCTGTCTTGGTATTGCAGACCCCTTAGTCCTCTAATAACTTTTGTCGCTCTTCTCTGGACCCGCTCTAGTTTAGCTATGTCTTTCTTATACACCGGAGACCAGAATTGTACACAGTATTCTAAGTGTGGTCGCACTAGTGACTTGTATAGAGGTAAAATTATGTTCTCCTCATGAGCATCTATGCCTCTTTTAATGCATCCCATTATTTTGTTACCCCTCGGGGGTCTGCCGCCCGTGCCCGTGGCCTGCTGCCCTTACTCCCTCGGCTTGAGCAACATTGCTCCTCTCACTTCTGGTACCACTGCTTGTGCACATGAAATTGTCTCCTACTCAGTTTCTGCTGGAGAGGCTGCAGGGTTCTGGCTCCTCCCCTCAGCCAATCACCAGGTCTCTGTGCACTGCCAATCAGGCCTGCCCTGCTCTGATATAAACCTCCTGTTTTCAATCAGTCGGGGCCAGGGCAATCTTCTCCTTAGTGAAGCTGCCACCACTGGTCTGTCAGGTCGCTCCTTGTTTGGTCTGTTACCTGATCGCTCTGTGTTACCTCCCCCAGATCTCGTTCCTGCCGGTTCCTGGCTGATCACCGTGTTCCTGGATGGTCTCCTGATTCCCTCCAAGCTGATCGCTGGTTCTCGCCCGGCTCCGGATCCCCCGTGGTCCTGGATTCTCTGTGTTCCTGGATCTCTCCTGTGTTCCTGGTTCTCCGTGTTCCTGGTGCTCTGTATTCACGGTTCTCGTTTCGTATTGTATTCCCGGGTGCTGTTTCATTACCACGTCGCCTGGGGTCGGTTGAACACTTGTGTCCGTAGCATTGGTCCCTTCGAGGCTGATCCCGGCGGTATCCCTGTATAGGGGTCAAGCGCTCCGGGGTCTCCCTCGCTGGGCTCCCGGTGTTGCGACCTTGTGGCCCTCTCCAGGGGCGTGTGGTTCTGTGTTATAGTCCTGTTTAATAAACCCGTTGACTCTACGGTACGTGTCTGCCTCTCTATCACCCGGTATCAGCATCCGCTTTACGCGGTCCAGTGGGTCCACGTGTGAGTCCGTCAGTAGGACGTGACAGGTTTTGCCCTGGCCATGGACCCCGCTGATGCCAGGTTTGATGCCCAAAGAGAGCTGGTCGCACTCCGCCAGAGTTACGACCGGGTTGTGGCGATTATCCAGTCGTTAGAGGCCCGAGCGTCCTCTTCTTCCTGCACCCCCAGCAGCCGGAGAAGGACTCCCCGCCTGGCACCCACATTCTTGGGGGTGCCCTCTACTGTTGATTCTGCTCTCTCCTTCCAGGTGCTGGGTCTCCGCCAGGAGAGGGACCGGAAGCGTGGGGTACAAACTCGGATGGTTTCCCCTATGGCCTCTCTGGATGACCGGTTTGCCAGCCTTGAGCCGGTCGGTGCCCCTGATGACGTCCTGCCGGTCGGTGCCCCTGATGACGTCCTGCCGATCGGTGTCCCTGATGACATCCAGCCTGTCGATGTCCCATCGTGCCTTGTTCCTGGATGGGCTCCTCCTCCGTGTTCCTGGGGAGTCGCCAGCCTGGATCCGGTGGGTGTCCCTGATGACGTCCTGCCGGTCGGTGCCCCTGATGACGTCCAGCCTGTCGCTGTCCCTGATGACGGCCTGCCTGTCGGTGTTGGACGGGCTCCTCCTCCGTGTTCCTGGGGAGTCTCCAGCCTTGATCCGATGGGTGTCCCTAATGACGTCCTGCCTGTCGGTGTCCCTGATGGCGTCCTGCCTGTCGATGTCCCATCGTGTCTTGTTCCTGGACCAGCTCCTCCTCCGTGTTCCTGGGGAGTCTCCAGCCTTGATCCGGTCGGTGCCCCTGATGACGTCCTGCCTGTCGGTGCCCCTGATGACGTCCTGCCTGTCGGTGCCCCTGATGACGTCCTGCCTGCCGGTGTCCCTGATGGCGTCCCGCCGCCTGCCGGTGTCCCTGATGGCGTCCCGCCGCCTGCCGGTGTCCCTGATGACGTCTTGCCGCCTGCCGGTGTCCCTGATGACGTCTTGCCGCCTGCCGGTGTCCCTGATGACGTCTTGCCGCCTGCCGGTGTCCCCGATGACGTCCTGCCTGTCGGTGCCCCCGATGATGTCCTGCCTGTCGGTGCCCCCGAGGACGTCCTATTCCTCCTGTGTTCGTCTCATGACGCCCTTGTCACTACCCTCGGGCCCCTCTGCCCCGGCCGGTGCCCCAGGACCGAGGAGGCGGAGGTCCATGCCCCGCGCCTTCTGCGCAGGTTCCTGGCTGGTTTCCGTCTGGGGAGGGGGGCGTAGAGGGGGGGGGTACTGTTACCCCTCGGGGGTCTGCCGCCCGTGCCCGTGGCCTGCTGCCCTTACTCCCTCGGCTTGAGCAACATTGCTCCTCTCACTTCTGGTACCACTGCTTGTGCACATGAAATTGTCTCCTACTCAGTTTCTGCTGGAGAGGCTGCAGGGTTCTGGCTCCTCCCCTCAGCCAATCACCAGGTCTCTGTGCACTGCCAATCAGGCCTGCCCTGCTCTGATATAAACCTCCTGTTTTCAATCAGTCGGGGCCAGGGCAATCTTCTCCTTAGTGAAGCTGCCACCACTGGTCTGTCAGGTCGCTCCTTGTTTGGTCTGTTACCTGATCGCTCTGTGTTACCTCCCCCAGATCTCGTTCCTGCCGGTTCCTGGCTGATCACCGTGTTCCTGGATGGTCTCCTGATTCCCTCCAAGCTGATCGCTGGTTCTCGCCCGGCTCCGGATCCCCCGTGGTCCTGGATTCTCTGTGTTCCTGGATCTCTCCTGTGTTCCTGGTTCTCCGTGTTCCTGGTGCTCTGTATTCACGGTTCTCGTTTCGTATTGTATTCCCGGGTGCTGTTTCATTACCACGTCGCCTGGGGTCGGTTGAACACTTGTGTCCGTAGCATTGGTCCCTTCGAGGCTGATCCCGGCGGTATCCCTGTATAGGGGTCAAGCGCTCCGGGGTCTCCCTCGCTGGGCTCCCGGTGTTGCGACCTTGTGGCCCTCTCCAGGGGCGTGTGGTTCTGTGTTATAGTCCTGTTTAATAAACCCGTTGACTCTACGGTACGTGTCTGCCTCTCTATCACCCGGTATCAGCATCCGCTTTACGCGGTCCAGTGGGTCCACGTGTGAGTCCGTCAGTAGGACGTGACATATTTTATTTGCCTTTGCAGCAGCTGCCTGACACTGGCCACTAAATGTGAGTTTGTCATCTACCCATACACCCAGGTCTTTTTCAGTGACAGTTTTGCCCAGTGTTTTACAATTAAGCACATAATTATACCTTTTGTTTCCTCTGCCCAAGTGCATGACTTTACATTTATCCCCATTAAAGCTCATTTGCCATTTAGCAGCCCAAGCTTCTAGTTTACATAAATCCTCCTGTAATATAAAATTGTCCTCCTCTGAATTGATTACCCTGCAGAGTTTAGTGTCATCCGCAAATATTGAGATTCTACTCTGTATGCCCCCTACAAGGTCATTAATAAATATATGAAATAGAAGCGGGCCCAACACTGACCCCTGTGGTACCCCACTGTTAACTGTGACCCATTCTGAGTGTGTTCCATTAATAACCACCCTTTGTTTCCTATCACTAAGCCAGTTCTTAACCCACTTACACAAATTTTCCCCTATCCCCATTGCCCTCATTTTATGTATCAACCTTTTGTGTGGCACCGTATCAAAAGCTTTTGAAAAGTCCATATACACCACATCCACTGCATTTCCTTGGTCCAGTCCAGAACTTACTTCTTCATAGAAGCTTATTAGATTAGTTTGACAGGAACGGTCCCTCGTAAAACCATGTTGATAATGGGTCATGAGGTTATTTTTCTTCAGATACTCCAGTATAGCATCTCTTAGAAAACCCTCTAGGATTTTACCCACAGTAGAGGTTAAACTTACTGGCCTATAATTTCCAAGTTCAGTTTTTGTCCCCTTTTTGAATATTGGCACCACATTTGCTATACGCCAGTCCTGTGGTACAGACCCTGTTATTATGGAATCTTTAAATATTAAAAATAATGGTCTATCTATGACAGTACTTAATTCCTGCAGCACTCTGGGGTGTATCCCATCCGGGCCCGGGGATTTGTCAATTTTAGTGATTTTTAGACAATGCCGTACTTCCTCTTGGGTTAAGCAGGTGACATTTAATTGAGAATTTTTGTTATCACTGATCATATTGTCTGTCATGGGATTTTCTTGTGTAAATACTGTTGGAAAAAAGTAATTTAGCATATTGGCTTTTTCCTCATCCTCATCCACCATTTCACCCAGACTATTTTTAAAGGGGCCAACACCATCAATTTTTAGTTTCTTACTATTTATGTAGTTAAAAAATATTTTGGGATTCTTTTTACTTTCTCTGGCAATGAGTCTCTCTGTCTCAATCTTTGCTGCCTTGATTTGCTCCATTCAGCATGTTTGGAGGAATTAGGGGCCCGTCACAAGGTGCCACCTCGACGGAGATGTCGGCGGCAACTGGCGGGAGCGCGCACGCTTATGGCGCCCCGCCAGCGTCGCCGCCCCCGTTTACACAGGGAGACACTTCCGCCGATGCACCGGCGAGCTGACAGGCGGCATCGCCGCCAGGGTGTCTGAAAACCCCAGCGGCGATGCAGTACAATGGGAGCCTATAGCTCCCATCGCCTGTCAGGTCACCGGCGGCCGTTTGCATCGGGCGATGTGTACACATCGTCCCAGATCAGCCGCCTGGTTTCACTGCGGTGCTGTGAAACCAGGCGACCAGTCGAATGCGTCGCCCTCGCCCAGTTACATAGGGCGACGCATTGGCGACGTCGGCGGCGATAGGCCACTCCCCCGCCTCGCCTTTAATATCGCCGCCGACGTCGCCAGGTGTGACGTGGCCCTTAAAAGGATGAGTACAACTCAAAGAACACCGTCCCAACCGTGAAGTATGGGGGTGGGAACATCATACTTTGGTGGTGTTTTTCTGAAAAGGGGACAGGTTAACTGCATCGTATTGAAGGGAGCATGGATGGGGTCATATACAGTATCTCAAAATATTTGTCAACAACCTCTTTTACTCAGTAAGTGCATTGAAGATGGGTTTGTGGTTTGGTCTTCCAGTATGACAATGATGTGAAATACACAGGGGTCTAGTCAGTTACCAGACCTTAACAGAAAAGAAAATCTTTGGAGGCAGCTGAAACTCAATGATGCCCAGCAACAGCCCCAAAACCAGAAAGATCTGGAGAAGATCTGTATGGAGGAGAGGGCTGCAGTGTGTGCAAACTTGGTCAAGAACTACAGGAAACATCTGACCTCTGTAATTGCAAACAAAGGTTTCTGTAGCAAATATTAAGTTGTGATTTTCTATTGTATCAAATACCTATTTCATGCAATACAATGCAATTAAATTATTTAATGGCTATGTAAAGATGTGGTGATAGCGATCCAATGAATTTTCAAGGACTTCAAGGAGGTAAGCATACAGTAATAATAATAATAATAATAAAGCTTTATTTATATAGCGCCAACATATTCCGCAGCGCTTTATTTAATGTAGATATTTAAAATAACTTAAGTTATTTGTTTTAAACATCTACAGCAGGTATGGAAAGTATTCAGACCCTTTTATAGTTTTCACTCTTTGTTTCATTGCAGCCATTTGGTAAATTCAAAAAAGTTCATTTTTTTTATCATTAATGTACCCTCTGCACCCCATCTTGACTGAAAAAACAGAAATGTAGATATTTGTGCAAATTTATTAAAAAAGAAAAACTGAAATATCACATGGTCATAAAGTATTCAGACACTTTGCTCAGTATTGAGTAGAAGCACCCTTTTGAGCTAGTACAGCCATGAGTCTTCTTGGGAATAATTCAACAAGTTTTCCACACCTGGATTTGGGGATCCTCTGCCATTCTTCCTTGCAGATCCTCTCCAGTTCTGTCACATTAGATGGTGAACATTGGTGGACAGCCATTTTTAGGTCTCTCCAGAGATGCTCAATTGGGTTTAGGTCAGAGCTCTGGCTGGCCCAGTCAAGAATGGTCAGAGTTGTTCTGAAGCCACTCCTTTGTTATTTTTGCTGTGTGCTTAGGGTCATTGTCTTGTTGGAAGATGAACCTTCGGCGAAGTCTGAGGTCCAGAGCACTCGGGAAGAGGTTTTCATCCAAGATTGCTCTGTACTTGGCTGCATTCATGCTTCCTTCAATTGCAACCAGTTGTCCTGTCACTGCAGCTGAAAAACACCCTCAAAGCATGATGCTGCCACCACCAAGCTTCACTGTTTGGATTGTATTGAGCGGGTGAAGAGCAGGATGCCTGGTTTTCTCCACAAATACAGCTTAGAATTATCACCAAGAAGTTCTGTCTTTGTCTCATCAGACCAGAGACTCTTATTTCTAGTAGCCTGAGAGTCCTTCGTGTATTTTGCAAACTCTATGTGGGCTTTCATAATTCTTGCACTGAGTAGAGGCTTCCGTCTGGCCACTCTGCCATAAAGGTCCGACTGGTGGAGGGCTGCAGTGATAGTTGACTTTGTGGAACTTTCTCCCATCTCCCTACTGCATGTCTGGAGCTCAGCCACACTTCTTCTTTACCTCTCTCACCAAGGCTCTTCTCTCACAATTGCTCAGTTTGGCTGGACAGCCAGGTTTAGGAAGACTTCTGGTGGTCCTAAACTTCTACCATTAAAGATTATGGGACCACTGTGCTCTTAGGAACTTCAAGAACTGTAGAAATTCTTTTGTAACCTTGGCCAGATCTGTGCCTTGCCACAATTCTGTCTCTGAGCTCCTTAGGCAGTTCCTTTGACCATATGATTTTCATTAGATCTCACATGCACTGTGAGCTGTGAGGTCCTATATAGACAGGTGTGTGACTTTCCAAATCAAGTCCTATCAATTTAATTACCGTATATACTCGCGTATAAGCCGAGTTTTTCAGCCCAAAAATTGGGCTGAAAAGTCCCCCCCTCGGCTTATACGCGAGTCATACGGCCCCCCTCATAATTTGGCGCCCCCACCTCACTTGCTGGGCCCCCCCGCATGCAGCGCTGCGCATATACATTACCTGTCTAGCAGCTGTCACCCTCCGATGGCGGATCGCGGCTCTCGGCTCCGGCTTCCATCTTCCTCTGTGTCTTCCTTGTCATGTGACTGGCCAGCATCGCGATGAGCCCCGGTCACATGACAAGGAAGACACAGAGGAAGATGGAAGCCGGAGCCGGGAGCCGCGATCCGCCATCGGAGGGTGACAGCTGCTAGACAGGTAATGTATATGCGCAGCGCTGCATGCGGGGGGGCCCAGCAAGTGAGGTGGGGGCGCCAAATTATGAGGGGGGCCCTGCTGGGGCCCTGTATACTACCACTGGGGCTGTATATACCACTGGGGCTGCTGTATACTACCACTGGGGCTGTATACTACCACTGGGGCTGTATACTACCACTGGGGCTGAATATACCACTGGGGCTGCTGTATACTACCACTGGGGCTGTATACTACCACTGGGGCTGTATACTACTACTGGGGCTGTATGTATACTACCACTGGGGCTGTATACTACCACTGGGGCTGTATACTACCACTGGGGCTGAATATACCACTGGGGCTGCTGTATACTACCACTGGGGCTGTATACTACCACTGGGGCTGTATACTACTACTGGGGCTGTATGTATACTACCACTGGGGCTGTATATACCACTGGGGCTGCTGTATACTACCACTGGGGCTGTATACTACCACTGGGGCTGTATACTACCACTGGGGCTGTATACTACTACTGGGGCTGTATGTATACTACCACTGGGGCTGTATATACCACTGGGGCTGCTGTATGCTACCACTGGGGCTGAATATACCACTGGGGCTGCTGTATACTACCACTGGGGCTGTATACTACCACTGGGGCTGTATACTACTACTGGGGCTGTATGTATACTACTACTGGGGCTGTATGTATACTACCACTGGCGCTGTATATACCTCTGGGGCTGCTGTATATACCTCTGGGGCTGCGTGTATATTACCACTGGGGCTGTATATACCACTGGGGCTGTATATACTACTGGGGCTGCGTGTATACTACCACTGGGGCTGTATATACTACTGGGGCTGCGTGTATACTACCACTGGGGCTGCTGCTGTATACTACCACTGGGGCTGCTGTATATACCTCTGGGGCTGCTGTATACTACCACTGGGGCTGCTGCTGTATATACCACTGGGGCTGCTGCTGTAACACTGCTGGGGCCTGTATATACCACTGGGGAGGCTGCTGTATACCACACTGCTGGGGGCTGTATACCTGTGCTGGGGTCCACCCTCGGCTTATACACGAGTCAATAGATTTTCCCAGGTTTTGGGGGCAAAAGTAGGGGGGTCGGCTTATACACGGGTCGGCTTATACACGAGTATATACGGTAAATACAGCTGACTCGAATGAAGGAGTAGAACCATCTCAAGGAGGATCACAAGGAAATGGATAGCATGTATTTTAAATATGAGTTTCTGAGCAAAGGGTCTGAATATTTATGACCATGTGATATTTCAGTTATTCCTTTTTAATAAATTTGCACAAATATCTAAATGTCTTATTTTTTTTAGTCAGAACAGTGCAGAATGTACATTAATGAGAAAAAAATGAACTTT
Source organism: Allobates femoralis (assembly GCA_033576535.1). NCBI lineage: Eukaryota > Metazoa > Chordata > Amphibia > Anura > Aromobatidae > Allobates > Allobates femoralis. The sequence goes on along the minus strand of JARQOC010000004.1, from coordinate 335,596,734 downwards.
TATGAATTTACCAAATGGCTGCAATGAAACAAAGACTGAAAAATGTAGGTCTGAATACTTTCCGTACCCACTGTACATTATATAATGGTATACTGACCTCTCGGAGTTGTTAAAAATCCATCAGAAGACTTATGACCACATTTTTACATAACCAATGCCTCTGCAAGCTAGTGAAGCTTTAGACAGAGAAGGCTGGACACAGCCCTGGGTGGGAGCTGCATACCATCCATAGTATGTCCAGGATTCACTAACCTTACATCCCTGGATGGATGTTATATGCTTCCTATGTGCTTCAATGGGTGAGTACATAGAGTAAAAAATAGTATTTTTCATTTGCATAATCACCAGCTACACTTAGATTGGTGCTGTGTGTATTTTTCCTCATCTTCTCTTTTAGAGAAACTTTCCTTGTATAATTTAATTATTTAATCATACAATGTGATTCTTTGAATTTTTTTTGTTAAGATTCTATCTCTCACAGTTGAAGTGTAGCTACGATAAAAATGACAGACTTCTCAATTCTTTCGTGGGAAAACTTGCAAAATCAGCAGTGTATTAAATACTGATGGTTCTCATTGTATATGATCGGACATTTCTGAACGTAGCAATACCAAATATGTGAACTTTTAATTTTTTTGGGCTTTATTTCCAACGCGACAATAGTAGAGACACAGGGGTCATCAGTTGACCTGTTGACCGTTGGCTATCATGACAACCCATCAACGTCCCACAATAACGTCACAGAGCCACTGATGGGAGTGTGGTATGATGCGCTTCCCAGCAGCATGAGAGTTACAGCAGGATTCAACTGGTTAACAGTCACGGGTGTTTCTCTGATCTACCTGCGCTTGTGAGGGTAAGTGCCCACAATCACAACACGCGGCATTCTGGATGAAGCATATTTTCTCCTGCAGTCTGAAACACGCTAGTGTTCTCTGTGGTGGTAGAAAGCAACATCAATGCTCACCATCAGGATTCTGAGCGCAGCATTGTTTTGCATGTCAGTTTATGCGATGTGAAGAAGAACAGTGTGCATGGTGTTTTTATAAATCCCATCCACTGTGCTTGTACTGTAGAAAGTAGCATTTTGGATGCAGCAATAACACACTGCATGCAAAACACTGCTAATCCTGATCAAGGGCGCTCACTCTAGAGGCACATGTTGGCTGATCAGAACAGCCGACGTGTGCAGGGAAAGATGTGGCCCTACACAAAGCAGGAACACAACCTAGAACATACATGTACAAGTAAAGTGGTTTTCCCACAAACAAAAGTAATCTTAAAGTTAATTTTAATCAATAGATATTGAAACAATAATAATAATAAATTCCACAATCAGATATGTTTATTAAAAAATGTTCATGTGCTGAGATAATCTTATATGTGTATCCCTACTATGTACTGTGTAAAGGTACCTTTACACGCCGCCACTGCAGGATGGATACAACCCGCTACAGGCTACAAATGTAGCTTGTCGCGCCAATATCGCCCGTAGTAGCGGTGTCTGAAGACGGGACGACACAGCCGGCTACAGATACATCTGTATCCGTGCACTGCCCATAAACAGATGGCAACAAAGCCGATTGTAGCGAGCTGTATCGGCGTGTAAAGAAGGAACAGAAGGGTTGTTTCTACACCATGCTATGTAGCTGGGGCGTGACACAGGGTCCGGGTTTCCGCGCCCCCTTCAGCGATCATTGGAGGAAGCTCCTGCGTTGCGATTGGTTGTCGCCGCACAGGGCGGCATATTTAAGGAGCTGACGAGTCACACTACACAATTGCTCGAGCGTCAAGTATTAATCTGCCTCCTGCGATGCCTGTCCAATCATGGTATTTTTGCTTTCTCCTATCAGCGTACGGACGTCTCGTAATCCACAATTGGAGCACGCCTATGTGCTGTCCCTGCTGCACCAGGCACGACCATAGTAGCTGGTTGTAGCGGTGTGTAAATGAGCTACAGATGGCTACTTGAGACACCCGGCGATGTATCTAGCTATAGATGTAGCGTAGCGTAGCGCACCTTGTGGCGGCGTGTAAAGGAGGTGCGTTTCCCGTTTGTAACCGTTTGGGCGTGCTCGTGCACATGAAGTAGCGGTTGGTATCCATCCTGTTGTGGCGGCGTGTAAAGGTACCATAATGGATGTGCCTGATCATACAGGGACATGGTCTGATCATACCACATCTCCTGTGCTGAGATAATCTTATATATGTGTCCCTGCTATGTACTGTGTAATGGATGTGTCTGACCATACAGGGACGTAGTCAGATCATACCACATCTCCTGTGCTGAGATAATCTTATATATGTTTCCCTGCTGTTTACTGTGTAATGGATGTGTCTGACCGTACAGGGACATGGTCTGATCATACCACATCTCCTGGGCTGAGATAATGTTATATATGTGTCCCTGCTATGTACTGTGTAATGTCAGTGTCTGACTGTACAGGGACATGGTCTGATCATACCACATCTCCTGTGCTGAGATAATCTTATATATGTGTCCCTGCTATGTACTGTGTATTGGATGAGTCTGACCATACAAGGATATGGTTTGATCATACCACACCTCCTGTGCTGAGATAATCTTATATATGTTTCCCTGCTGTTTACTGTGTAATGGATGTGCCTGACCGTAGAGGGACATGGTCTGATCATACCACATCTCCTGGACTGAGATAATCTTATATATGTGTCCCTGCTATGTACTGTGTATTGGATGAGTCTGACCATACAAGGATATGGTCTGATCATACCACACCTCCTGTGCTGAGATAATCTTATATATGTTTCCCTGCTGTTTACTGTGTAATGGATGTGTCTAACTGTACAGGGACATGGTCTGATCATACCACATCTCCTGTGCTGAGATAATCTTATATATGTGTCCCTGCTATGTACTGTGTAATGGCCGTGTCTGACTGTACAGGGACATGGTCTGATCATACCACACCTCCTGTGCTGAGATAATCTTATATATGTGTCCCTGCTATGTACTGTGTAATGGCTGTGTCTGACTGTACAGAGACATGGTCTTATCATACCACATCTCCTGGGCAGGGGAGGCCACAAAAAAGTATACAGATATTACAGCACGGGATTATAGTTGATTCTTTTCGTGAGGTAACACATTTCCCTGCCTGTTTTTCAAAAAAATATTTTACATCAAAGAAAGAATTATTGTGCTCATGTGCTGTAGTGTATACATTTTTCCTTCTTCCCTGGCCCAGGAAATGGGGTAAACCATAGTTGAGCTGACATCGGTTTAGTAACCTTTCTAAAATATGATGTAACATTCAATTTTATTTAAAAACTGAAGAAATAATCTTTTTAGCTGCCTCAGGGGGCCGTCACACGGTGAGATATCTTGCCCGATATCGTTTAAGCGATCTCCTTTTTGATCGCTTAAGCGATATCGGGCAAGATATCGTTGCATGTAATCAAGCGATTTACGATGGTAAATCGCTTGATCGTGACATCGCTGATCTGAGGTTCGGTTCTCAGATCTAGCGATGAACGATGCAACGATCTGCATCATCGTGGTGTGTGACACCACGATGATCCATCTCCCAGCGGCAGAGCCTATGCTGGGAGATGGTAACTATGGTACACGTCGGGTAACTAAGCGATGCGCGGCGCCTAGTTACCCGATGTGTACCATAGTAACGAGCGAGATCGCGGCTCCGCATCGCTGGTGAGTCTGTCTGTGTGACATCTCACCAGCGATGTGAGCGATATTGTAAGCGATCGCGCGTGCACGTGATCGCTTACAATATCGCTAAAGATGTCGCAGCGTGTGACGGCCCCCTAAGAATGGGATCCTATATTTTTATATAATGGCATATACATTTACACTTTTAACCTACTAATGCACAACAACATATAAATCAAGGATGCTCGTTAGCTCTTTGTGTTGGGCAACCATTAATCTAAATATATTTTTCTATTTTGATGTCTTAATCCACAAAGAATGTAAATACATATTGTATATTCTGGTTCACTGGATTATTATTTGTATTATTATTACTTATTTATATAGCGCCATTATATTCCATGGCGCTTTACATGCTAAAAGGGGCAACTAGGACAAGTAACATAGTAGCAATACAAGTAACAATAAATGTTGACAATTCGGTCGTACAGATACAAGAGGGGAGAAATCCTGTCCGCGAGGGTTCACAGTCTACGAGATTATGATGTTATTATTTAACTAGAAAGAATAATAAGGCATGGGACTCAGATAATATAATCACAGTTCTCACACACACAAAACTAGATCGTATGTTAAGATAAAGTGGATCAGTTTACCGGTCATTGACGGCTACAAGTACTTAAGGCATGACAACAGGGATGGTTTTCAGTTGCACACTTATTTGCTGCAGAGGACCCTGGAGCCTTTTTTTTAATTTCACCCCAATTCATAGTTCATGGCAGTAAGGACAACAAGAATCAGCGGATTAGGATTATGCAACATTAAATGCTGCTTTTCTTTCGAGTAATCCTGCCTCTTTAGCTACATGCAACTGCATATCTCTTGATAGAATAGGTATTATGTTCAGTTTCCCAAAATGTTTTTTTTAGTCGTACAAAAATATAGTAGAGTATGGATTTAAAGAGGTTGTCTACCACTAGGACCACTCCTTCTCCAGGGGCGTAACCATTGTGGTCACAGGGGTACAGGAGCCGGCTGACCCCAGAGCCTGCATCAGCTGGATATGCATCCGAGGATGCACATCCAGCTGAAATGCATCGCGGCACTGAGACCTGTCAGGTCCCTGAACTGTGATACAGGCTGCCAGCCAAACAGTGGGTGGCAGATGATGTCGCAGTGACCGTGACAGGAGCTCCAATGTCACTTGACGGCTGCTCTGTGCTGGCTACAGAGGACACCGGGCGACATGGAAGTGGAGGACATGTGAGTAAAATGTTTGTTTGTTTTTAAAGTATGCATTATAGACAGAAAAGGAACACATATACCAGGATGGGGGACCATGTATACCAAGATGGGATATATATATCAGGGGGCCGTCACACGCAACGATTTCTTGCCCGATATCGTTTAAGCGATCTCCTTTTTGATCGCTTAAGCGATATCGGGCAAGATATCGTTGCATGTAATCAAGCGATTTACGATGTTAAATCGCTTGATCGTGACATCGCTGATCTGAGGTCCGGTTCTCAGATCTAGCGATGAACGATGCCACGATCTGCTTCATCGTGGTGTATAACACCACGATGAACGATCTCCCAGCGGCAGAGCCTATGCTGGGAGATGGTAACTATGGTACACGTCGGGTAACTAAGCGACGCGCGGCCCTAGTTACCCGATGTGTACCATAGTAACGAGCGAGATCGCGGCTCCGCATCGCTGGTGAGTCTGTCTGTGTGACATATCACCAGCGATGTGAGCGATATTGTAAGCGATTGCGCGTGCACGTGATCGCTTACAATATCGCTAGAGATATCTGTGCGTGTGACGGCCCCCTCAGGAAGACGACCTTGTATACCCGGATGGGGGGTAAATATATATATATTCATGCAATAAAATGCAAATTAATTATGTACATATCATACAATGCCATTTTCAACATTTTTTATACATTCTGTCACCCACAGCTGAAGTGTATCGACAATAATAATTACAGACCTCCTCTCTGTTCTTTGTACCTACAAAACTTGCAAAATTATCAGTATATCAAATCCTTTTTTCCCACCTGTATGTCCACCCCAAATGCATGAAAAATGCATTTACTGCAGTTTGTGTAAAAAAATATGTTGTGTTTTTGGTGCGTTTTCTGCCAGGAGATGCAGATTTGGTGCAGAAATTTTTGCATCCAATTACTCAACGTACACACATAACCTAATCTGGTAATCCGGTATTAAATTCAATGAGTTCACCTGAGGTGAGAGTTCACTGAGTTCAATAAAATAATTCTGGATTAAATTAAAAAAAAGCACTAAAAATGAAATACAATTTGTACCCATTTTTTTATGCATTTTTTACTGCAGTTTAAACTCAAAACTGCATGCAAATCCTTATGCCAGCAGACAATGAGTATTCTGAAGTTTTGTGCACATGTTGCATTTTTTCCCCTTGCAGATTTCGTGTAAGAATTAATCTGCAGCATGTCAATTCTTGCTGCATCTCCTGGCACAAAAATACACCAAAAACAGGTAATTAAATCAACATGTGCACAAAACGTCAGAATTTACATTCACTTTGCTGGCATAAGGATTGACATGCAGGTATGTGACAAAACTTGATTAAAAATGCATCAAAAACGTGTTGCCTTTTTGGTATTTTTTTTGCGAGGAGATGCAGATTTGGTGCAGAATTTTCTCATTGAAATCACCTCATAATCAGGCAATCATTGAAGTCAATAAACTGTCCCCATTGAACTCAATGCTGGATTGCCGGAATGGAGTTCAATGAGGTCAGCCCATGTGAGTTCAACTGAGGGCACAGCTGGGGTACCATAGAAACCGTGTAGCTGTGACCTCAGGTGAACTTACTGACATCATCACTCTCACATCTGCAGCTCTATCATTGTGTACTTGAGGCCGCAGTGTGCGCTCACATTTCTTAATGTGATCATGCACTGCAATCTCTAGGATGTAGCAAAGAAAGGATCTTTGTGGGACGCCATGTTTGTGGATTACGTGGGACCTGCAAGGGTGTTTCGGGGGTTAATAAACTGGAGAAAGAGGGTTTTTTTGTTTTTAAGTAAAGGATTTTGCAATTATTTTTTTTACTTACATGATTAGTAATGGGGGCACACAGACACAGCTCCCATTACTAATCCAGGGCTTTGTGACAGTTATGATTTTTTTTTACAAAGCCCAGCTGTCAATAACCGCTTATATCACCCCGATTGCAACAGCACCAAGGCAATGGGGATAAGCCAATTAAAGTGCCAGGACTGACGCATCTAATGGATGCACCAACTCTGGGACAGCTGCAGGTCACTATTTTTAGCCTTGGGAGGGTCCAATATCCATGGGCTTCCCCAGGCTAAGAATACCAACCCCCAGATGTCTGCTTTATCTTGGCTAGGTATCAAAATAGAGGGAACCCTATGGTGTTTTTTTTAATAATTTATTTAAATTTTTTTTTTCAAAAACAGCATGGGATTTCCTGTATTTTAATACTCAGCCAAAATAAAGCACAGAGATGGAGCCTGCATACTGCAGCTGTCTGATTTATCTACATTGGGTATAAAATATGGAGAACCCCACATCATTTTTCCAATTATTTATTCATTTTTACACTAGTATATCGGGCAACCAATCACAGACACCAGCACAGAGGTTTGCGGTGCAGTTTGATTGCAACCAATCCCAGACAGATGCTGTCGCAGAGGGTGGACGGGGAAGTAGGGAATATGCACAAGTTTTAATAAATGGACCTGGTAGCAGTTTGACAACAGCGCAGAAACTCGGTAAGATTATCCTGCTGTTATCTATAATTTGCTTCCTGTGGCAGCCCTCTAGCAATTTATCCGGGTGGCCGAACCCAAATAGTAACACGGGATTCCCTGAGAAGTCCCTGTTTGGGGTCCTTACACAGACACTGGGTATCCGGGACGGACCTCCAACTTTACAGTTTGGGTTCACCCATTACTAGTAGCAATGTATTACTCATTGTCAGAAAGCTGAGTTTGTGTTGTAGTATGTTAGACTTTCAGCATGACAATTACCCCAAACATACCGTATATACTCGTGTATAAGCCGACCCGTGTATAAGCCGACCCCCCTACTTTTGCCCCCAAAACCTGGGAAAATCTATTGACTCGCGTATAAGCCGAGGGTTGACCCCAGCACAGGTATACAGCCCCCAGCAGTGGTATACAGGCCCCAGCAGTATGATATACAGCAGCCCCCAGTGGTATATACAGCAGCTCCCAGTGGTATATACAGCAGCTTCCAGTGGTATTGCAGCCCCAGTGGTGTATACAGCAGCCCCTATATACAGCAGCCCCAGTGGTATTGCAGCCCCAGTGGTATTGCAGCCCCTATATACAGCAGCCCCAGTGGTATTGCAGCCCCAGTGGTGTATACAGCAGCCCCTATATACAGCAGCCCCAGTGGTATAGCAGCCCCAGTGGTATTGCAGCCCCTATATACAGCAGCCCCAGTGGTATTGCAGCCCCACTGGTGTACACAGCAGCCCCTATATACAGCAGCCCCAGTGGTAGTATACAGGCAGCCCCCGTAATCCAGGGCCCCCCCAGCCTGACTCCGGTCACCTGTAAAGGAAACTATACTTATCACTGCCCGCTGTCCGCGCCCGCTCGCAGCTGCCGACCGCGGTCCTCCATCTTGCGTCTTCTTCCTGTTTCCTGTGCTCGTCGCAGGGAATGACGTCATTGCCCGCGACGAGCACAGAAACAGGAAGAAGATGCAAGATGGAGGATCGCGGTCGGCAGCTGCGAGCGGGCGCGGACAGTGATAAGTATAGTTTCCTTTACAGGTGACCGGAGCGAGGCTGGGGGGGCCCTGGATTACGGGGGCTGCTGTATACCGATGTATACATCGGTATGTACCGATGTATACATCGGTATACAGCACTGACTCGCGTATAAGCCGAGGGGGGTACTTTTCAGCCCAATTTTTGGGCTGAAAAACTCGGCTTATACGCGAGTATATACGGTACTTAAAGAAGCACCCAGAAATAGATGCAAACAAAGTGGTGGAGAGTTCTGAAGTGGCCAGCAATGAGTCTGGATCTAAATCCCATTGAACATTTGTGGGGAGAGAGCTTAAAGGGATCGTGTCACCTCCAAACCGCCTCCTAAGCTACCAAAACATGTCCCTGCACCATCCTATCACTAATTTCACACTCCTTTTGTCTCCTACAAGCATCCTGTGAAAGTGCATAAAAACGTTTTAATACTTACTCACTAGTGATTATAATTAGCAGGGGCTATATTCTTTAGTCACCAGGGTATGTTGTTTTGCAGCCTGAATGATCCACCCTCTCTCTGTCTGTGCTGCTGTGATGTGGAGCTGAAGGCAGGACTAATGATTTGCATTCTGTGAGTGACAGAGAGGGGGGAGGGAAATGCCTGCACAAGCAAAGCAAACAGACAGAGAGAGGGTGGATCATTCAGGCTGCAAAACAACACGCCCTAAGGGCTAAAGAATATAGCCCCTGGTAATTAACATGGCTAATGAGAGAGTATTAAAACATTTTTATACAATTTCACAGGATGCTTTTAGGAGACAAAAGGAATGTGAGATTAGTGATAATATGCTGCAGGGACATGTTTTGGTAATTTAGTAGGCGTTCTGGAGGTGACAGGATCCCTTTAAAATTGCTGTTGGGAGAAGGCACCCTTCAAATATGAGATATCTGGAGCAGTTTGCAAAAGAAGAATGGTCCAAAATTCAGTTTGAGAGGTGTAAGAAGCTTGTTGATGGTTATAGGATGCGATTGATTGTAGTAATTTATGCCAAAGGTTTAAAAACAAATATTAAGCTGAGGCGGCCAACAATTTCGTGGGACCCATTTTTGGAGTGTTGTGTAAAACTATGTCCATTTTGCCTTTTTTTCCTCAGATTGTGTGTATTGAAACAACTAAAAACAAAGGAAATAAAGGTGTAATTGCAATAATTTTCTGGGAAAAATTCTTCCTTTTCTGGAACAATTTTAAGGGTGCCAGCGCTTTTGCCTCTGACTGTATTCTCAGCTTCCCCATCTCATTACCGTGCAGATCTGACTGTTTTCAATATGTATTTTTAGACAAGCTCACATTTAATACTATTGCTTCTATGCTTATATTTCCTAATATATAAAAAAACTTTTTATGATTTTATGTACCGTATGTATGATGAAAACAATGGGTGCCTGTTACTTCAGATTGATCAATAACAGAAATAGGTCTGATGTGGATATTCTGGCCTCTGATACAGCTAATTTGTGTTTATAACCGTCTTAGTCCAGGGAATGAAAAGGGAAATCACTATAGTAGAAGTGGTAATAATAATGGCTGAGAACCAATTTATTTTTGGTTAAAAATTGGCCTCGGGAGTTTATTCTTATAGCAGAAAGGGATAAAGCTTACCTATAAATTATTTTGGCAGGTTAGGCAATTGGCTTAATTGATTGCATTACACTGGGAGGGTTCTCGTGGTAGGCACTAGGTGTTAGAAACAGAGAGTGCAAGTGCTATTATGATTTTTACACAGAGGGTATTGTATTATTGTAGTGCTTAAAGATGCTGTATCGTTAGGAGTAGATGGTTTTTGTATGCCTCCTTTTAGGGTTTGTAAACTTGAGATGATTACCTATGAAACTGGATAAAGAAGATGATTTTAGTGTTAGAATCTTTGAAGTTTTGTAGGTCTTCTTTATTGTGTATGGCAGACCTACTGTAGGTGTGCAAGTCTAGTGCAAGTGTTTTAATCTGAGTTGGTCAGTGCTGTCCCTACTAGTATTAAGGAAATATGGATGACAGGTGCTCATAGCCTGTATATATTCTTATATACCTTTCTATGTGCAGAGTGGGGTAGTCAGTGGATATGTGTAGCTGACTGTACTCACGCTGTGATTTGCACTAACCACCACTCTATTGCTATTTGGTGCCTATGTGGAAAATAAAAAAGGTACAGTTAGTTTATTAACAGAGATAATCATGCTGAGAAGTGCTGCAGATGAGCAAAGGGTAGTGCAGGGGGATTTGCCTGCAATTTATGCGTCCTTAGCGGTTTGTAAAGGAATGGAAAACACAAAGCACAGGTGTTCCACTTACGTGTCCGATGTGTGTGTGCTTACGGTAATCCACTGTCTGTCCACAGTCTATCCATGGATGGTGGAGAGAAACAAGCAGGGTATGTGGCTGGTTTAAGGCACGTGCGACAAATGAGGAGAGCTTCGGCCGGAGGCTAACCACACTTCCTCAGGGCGAAGAGTAGAGCGGTGACATCACAGAGCTCTCTGTTAGATGTGCCAAGAGGCACAGGGACAGAAACGATATCCAATGCGTTTCAAAATCAAATGTGATCTCTTCATCAGGGATTAGGTGAATGGGGAGGGGGCACACTTTTATAGCAGACTTGAGACTCAGTGTTAATTGAACACAGGTGTAATTAGGCAAATTGATGGTAATGAACTGGGGAGATTTACTTAAGCTTATTTATATGCCTATGCTAAAGATTGAGGCTGTATCAGAGGAATAGGATGGTCTATGAACTGCTTGTGATGCATAACATTTTAATAGTGAAAAATGGTGGTTCATAAAGGCAACCAACCAGTACGATTTAGGGCTATAAAGTAAAGCCAGTGCCTTACAGGTTCTGGGACACTGACTGCAATCATGCCTTTACTTCAATGATTCCATGTATTATTGCAGAGGAAACTGTTATCAAAACCGTAAAATCAATGAAGCAAATTAGTATAAGTGCATCACAACATCACTATGTTGGGCTGGGTTTCTCTGCTTACTCCCTTGTTTGCTCTAAGCCAAACTCTCCCCTCTCCCTCCCTGTCACTATATACCAGGCACATTACGTCTGACATCGTGAATGGAGATAGCACACTGTCAGGCATCCTATGTGCTCATCACTCCCTCACTCCCCTGCGTCTCTGGCTTCTAGTTCTCACTGCTTCTTCTGTCTGTGATTGATCGATGGAGTGCAAGAGAAGACCCCGCTCCACCCAGTCTCTGTGTGTCTCAGAGACTGGAGAGGGCAGGGCCTTCTCCTGCACTCCAGCGACCGATCACAGACAGAAGAAGCAGTGAGAACTAGAAGCTTGAGAAATCTCCCAGAACATCTCAAGGAGATTAACAAAGAAAAAGAAAGAAAAAGAAAGAAAATGAATACATTTAAACTGGACAATATTCCCTTTCCTAAGGCTTAACCTCATTGTTTAAATTCACACATCCCACCAAAGAGCCCAATAGAACAATCTGACAGGTTCAGCACACTTGACGAATATGATGTAAGAATAGAATCCTCAGCAGCTGATGTGTCTATTGATTTCTCTACCTATAATGAATCAAACTCAACTCAATACACGCCGGTCATGCCTAGAACTAGAGGTCAATGCACAAATCAAATAGAATCCCCCACCAACAATGCAAGCAACACACCAGGAAATCACCCTATAATTACCAATAATTGTGTGTCATATGCCAATCTGGATATGATCAAGGAAACAGATTTTGAGGACCTCCCACTTTCAAGCATGTTTTCACCACTTGAGGGGTGCAATGAAAGCACTCTGAGGTTGAAATCCCACCTCACCCAAAAAATAAACCAAAAACAACCCACAAAAACCATCAACAACTCCCCACTGTACTCCAACTGACAGGATGAGACCGAAACTAATAAAATAAATTAATTAATTAATAAATATATAAAACCTCAACCCAGTATTAAAGAAAAACATCTTCTATGGCTGGTAAACATAAAGTACAAATCCATATCCCACGAGATAACGTGAATAATCACCCCTATAACTAAATGGTGAGCACTATCATCCGCCCCCATTCTCTCCTACAGACAAAATTAAGGAAGGATTTTTCAGGGCCACCCAAAGAAAACCAAAAGGAGCCACACAGGAAGAAAACTCCCCAAAAAGAAAAAAAAACATTATAACGAATCCGGATGATCATCAAAAAATTTTTTAACATTTTTTAATTTAAGTACTTATAAATTATCAGAAGAACACTTCCCGTTACAAAAATTACTGAATTTTGCCCCATCAATAGAGGCCAAACCCTTCAATCTATACATGAGCAAGAAGAAATAATTACAAAATCTAGTCATTAAATTTTTTTTCCTAAAATAACAAAACAAAGTACTAAATCAGCAAATCCCCCAACACACGAATTTGCCAGTGATTCACACATTGTTGTGTAACAAATCTAAATGTAATCAACGAAACGCGTACTCAAGCACCCTCTTATCCTTTCAAAAAATGGTAACTAAAGACCTGAGGAATCTAAAACCAAGGAACACAAAATATATTTCACAAAACGTAACTCAAAAAGTAAAAAATTCCATTATTACTCTGCAAAACAACAAAATAGTCATACGACCAGATGATAAAGGTGGCAACATAGTCATATTGAGTCAAGAAATGTATCACAATGAATCCCTCAATCTACTGCGTGCCTCAAAAACATACAAGAAACTCAAACAAAATCCAACTGAAAAATATCAACAACAATTAAAACCATTGGCAGATAAAGGCAGACAAATGGGCATTCTAAACAAAAAAGAGCATGATTTCATCTACAATAAAACCTCCAAGTACAGCTGTCTTCTATCACATCCCAAAAATCCAAAAAAATGTCAACTGCCCACCAGGCCACCCAATTATCTCTGGTATTAATTGTCTATTGCAATATGTAGACTTTCACCTTCAAAAATGTGTAACCTCCTTACTAGCATACATGAAAGACACGAGACATGTATTGAGAATCTTAGATACAACACAATGGCAAGAAGGCTTCATTTTAGGAACCTTAGACATTATACACAGTCATTAACCAGAATAAAGGTTGTGAGGCATCACAATATGCCCTCAACAAACTTGGAGGCTAAATCAGGAAGCAAAATTCCTTTATTATGGACAACATTAATTGTATTCATGACCATAATTACGGTACTTTATATATGATGGCCAATTTAACTTACAAACCTGCGGGACAGCAATGGGCACAAAGTTCACACCCAGTTATGCAAATATATGTGTAGGACACTGGGAAGACACAATCATTTTTAAAGATGGCAACATATAAAATGGCCTTGTACTTTGGTGTTGCTTTATTGGTGACGTGATTTTTATTTGGGACACTTCCAAAGGATCACTTGCAAATGTTCTTGATAAACTAAACCACAATGACTATGGTCTAGAATTCACCATAACTTCTACTTCCACAACCATTAACTTCCTAGACATCACAGTATATATTGATGACGGCAAATTGGCAACAAAAAGCTTTAGGAAATCAATTAATTCAAATAGTTATCTACCAATCACAAGATACCATTTACCACTGTGGCTTTTGAACATACCAAAAAGCCAATTCCTATGCCTACGCCGCAATTGTACACACACTTCAAATTTTTTTTACAAGAAGCAGAGAAACTCAAAAAACAATTTATACAAAAATGCTATCCATTACCATTATTAGATAAAATTCTCAAAAAGGCACAAACCATAAACAAGACCATCTAACCATCTAATCAACAAAAAGACAAGTTAGTACAACTTAGCCTACCTCAGCAAATTGTGGAATTTCTAATCATTACACAGTTCCAAAGCCATTCCGGTCTATTCAGAAGAATCATCTATAAACTCTGGTCCCTACTGCGTGACGATAATGTTATAGGCAAATTCTTACCAGCCGTCCCCAGAATAGTTTTTAGAAAAGCTAAAAACTTAGGTCTCCTAATAGCCCCAACAGTCAAATATTTTAATGATAATAATAATAACAAAACTAGAACTGTAACCACAAAATCATTATCCACTCGTACACCGCCCGCAGGAGGAGGCGAGGGATTTCGAGCATGTGAGTTCTGCCCGTGCTGCCCGTGCTGCTGCAAAACAGTGCCAAAAAAGATCAGTAATTAATTATTTTAGAAATACACCCAATATCAAAGAATTTAAAATACATCAGCAAATATACTGCTCCTCCACAAATGTCATCTACATAATAGTGTTCTTGCAATAAAAAATACGTAAGACCCCTAAGAATTCGAATTGGGGAACGTTTGAGGAATATTAGCAATGGGTAGGCTGGACATCACCTCTCACGCTACTTCTGGGACATACACAATATGTGTATAAGAGGCATTTGTTTCTATGTGATGTAAATCCCCAAAAATTGGAGAGGAGGGGACCAACTTAAATCTTCAGGGCCGAATCAAAATGGATTTTTCAAATTAATACTCTAAAATTATCCTTTAGGCTTAATGTTTTCATTTCCACAGGGGAATCAGGATAAAATGGAACCTACATTTTTTTCTGAGTACGCTGATATCACATAAAACCACTGTTTGGGCATATGGCAGGACTCTGAAGGGAAGAAGCGACATTTAGGAGCACAAATTTTGATGAAATGGTCTGTGGGTGTCATGTTGGGTTTAGTCAGCTCTTGATGTACCTAAACAATAGAATTCCCCCACAAGTGACCCCATTCTGGAAACTAGACCCCCCCAAGAAATTTATCTGTGTGGTGAACACTTTTTTTTTTTTTTTAAACAATAAATGTTTATTGAACAGAGTTTTCATACAAATCAAACAAGACATAAATAAAACATCATAATAGATCCATGTAAAGAAAACAAAAACGAGGGTAAGGAAAAAAAGGGGGGGGGGAGATGGGTGAAATGGGGAATTCCCCTAAGGGCAGCCGCGTAGTCACATTTGACACCTTCTTAGAAAGACTCTGAACAAATAAGCCAATAAAACAGACAGTTTCTGGACTCTGGATCTGCTCCAGGCTTATACCTAGGTCCAAACTCACCCCTGGACTAAGTCCAAGCCCAGACTCAAGGGTGCCGAGTCAACACCACGACTATTACATGTTCCATATTACTCTTTGCATTTGGTATTAAAAGGGAATCGGGGTAGCAAAAGGGTGGGAAGCCCATATTTGCCATGCATCTAGAGTCTGTTTTCTAATTGGCAGGTTTTGCGCCAGGTAATATTTGTGAGCAAAAATAGAGTTCACCTTGTTCACCACCTCCAATAGCTTAGGAGGGGTCTGCGCCTTCCAGTTGGACGCCAAGGCCAACCTGGCAGCCACCAGGATATAAGTTAGGGTCTTCCAAATACTGGGGGGATATGATTCCAGGCCAATATGTAGGAGTGCCAACTGTGGCAAGAGAGGGGTCATAAAACCTGTGACCGACTGGATCAGGCGCTCGACTAGAAGCCAGAAGGGGGTGACTTTCGGGCAGTGCCACCATATGTGAGCAAGATTTCCTTTCTGTCCACATAATCTCCAACACAAAGGTGAAGTAAGTTTCCCAAACCTGGCCAGGCGGGATGGCGGAAGGTACCAGCATAAGTGTATTTTCTTTAAGTTCTCCAGATGGTTGATACACCTGGTGAGTTTAGCCATGCGCTGAGACGCTTTCTCCCAACTCTCTCTTTCCGCAGTAAATTGAAGGTCCTCCTCCCATTTCTGCATATAGGCTAATTTCTCCGGGTCGTCCCTAGTCAGGAGAGCCTTATAGATCCGGGACAAACCCTTCAGATCTGAGGGGCTGGTCAGGAGATAGCTCAGGAAGGCAGAAGGGGAGTATCTCCCCTTCAACCAGTCTCCAGCCTCAGTAGTCAGAAAATGTCTCAGTTGGAGGTATTGTAAGAACAAAGCTCGAAAGTGTGGGTCAAAATCTGTCAAAGTATCAAATGGCACCAAGACCCTTTCCGTCATTAGGTCTGCTAGTGTATGAATTCCCGCATCTTCCCATCTGGGGATCTCCAAAAAGGGAATATGTAAGCGAAGTGTATTTAAAGAGATGTCAGAGGCCGGTAATCTGGTCCACGATTTTGGTAGGCCTCTCCAGTGGAGAAGCAGGGTACGTGTCGTGTCTAGTTTAAAGTTTCTTTTTAATTTGGTTAAGGATTCTGCCTCTAGGATAGTCCGAAATCCTCGGAGTCCGGCCCGTCAACATGACTCTCAATCTGCATTCAACCCAGGTCTTCAACAGATGTCCAGAACCTTTTTGCCTCCTCCAATATGACTGGCCCATGATAAGACAAAGTCTGGGACCCCCATCCCACCTTTATTCATGTGGAGTGACATAACTTTTTTTGGAGACCCTCGATTTTTTTTTTTAACAATAAATTTTTATTGAACAAGTTATCAACTCAGACATAGACAGTGAGCATACATTGATGCCGTTAAATTAGATATCCATCTCCCTGCACGCAGGCCGGAGCAACAGAGAAGCAAACGCAGTGCATAGGTGGGGGAGGGGGACTCTACGGCCCACAGAAACAAATACATAAATTTAACAATAAGAAAAGAAAGAGAAAGTGGGAGGGGGGGAGGAGGGGGGAGAATGGGAGGAGGGAAAGGGGGGAAAGGGGTAGGATAGGATTGGGTTGTCCTCGATTTTTTATCAGCTCATATGTATCTATTAGTCTGGGACTGCAATTTGTACATTACCCTGCCAGGGACGGCGACAGGCACACACCGGAAACAGTAAAGAATCTTAGGTAAAAGCATCATCTTAAACGCCTGCGCTCTCGCCATCCATGTAGGGGTGTTTATTCATGGTGTCTGATAATGCTTTCACAAGGACCTCGACATTATCCTGTACTATCTGCAGGGTGGGGCTTAGTTTGATACCTAAATATGTTATGCCGTCCGGGCACCATTGAAAGGGTAACCTCTCTGATAAGCTAGAAGACAGAGACAACGGGACACATATTGGTAGCACCATAGATTTTGAGGCGATTAGTTTTTATAGGGACACTCGTACAAATTTGTCAAGGGCAGTCATAGTCCCAGGGAGGGAAGTTTCAAGGTTTGTGCATGCAATTATGATATTGTACGCATACAGGCCTATTTTATGGTCCAGTCCTCCAACCGCGATACCCGATATCAGCGGTTCCGCCCGGATCAGGGCTGCAAGAGGTTCCACAACCAAGGCAAAGATCACCGGCGAAAGGGGCAACCCTGTCTCGTGCCATTGGTAATGTGGAAGCTCCTGGACAGGAACCCGGAGGCAAGGACTCTGGCATTCGGGCGGGAGTACAGGCCAAGGATTGTAGAAACAATCGGCCCCTCAAAGCCAAACTTCCCTAAGACAGCCTGAAGGTATCCCCAGTGCACCTTATCAAAGGCTTTCTCGGCATCAAGTGACAAGAATGCACTGGGGACCCCCCTAAGCTCTGCCATTTTTACCAGATCCACCATTCTCCTGGTGCCGTCCTTCGCCTGCCTCCCAGACACGAAGCCCACCTGATCCAGGTGAATTAAAGAGTGAAGAACTCAAGCGAGTCTGGACACCAGTAATTTTGAAAATATCTTCAGGTCGCAATTTAGCAGGGAAATAGGCCTGTAACTAGCTGGAGAATCATGCGGTTTGCCTGGTTTCGGTATGGTGGTGATGGTCGCCTCCAAGGCAGTGGGTGAGATGGTTCCCTTTGCTTGCCATGAGTTGAATACTCGTAAAAGATACGGAGACAGTTCAGCTACAAAGGTCCTATAGTATGCATTGGAAAAACCATCTGGGCCCGGGGCTGAGGAGGGTTTGGTGGAAGAAATAATTGTGGCGATTTCTTTCGTCGACATGGGCCTATTTAGTTCTGACAATTGGTCCTCAGTTAGTGACGGGAGTGTCAGGGACTCAAGAAAGGCATTAACCTCGTCCATGTCAGGCTGGGGCGTCTCTCTACAGTCTTTCAAGTTGTAAAGGGACTCATAAAACACTGCGAACGTCTCCGCTATCTCCTCTGGATTTCTAACCACCCTGCCATCTACAGTATTCATAGAGTCTATCATTGTCATGGCTGATCTCTTTTTAAGTCTCCTGGCCAGGAGCACCCCAGATCTGTCTCCAGCTGCATAATGGGACATCTTAACTTTTCTCAAGTGCTTCTCATATTCATGGAGCATCAGGCCTCTCAGCTGATTTCTGAGAGAAAAGATCTGAGCAGAATTATTTATCCTCGGGTTTGATTTATTTAGGTCTTCAAGGGTCTGTAACTGAGACAGCAAGTCCTCTCGTGCTTTTTCACGGGATCTTTTCAGCTGAGAGGCTTTCTGTATCAATGTGCCCCTTATGACGGCCTTGTGAGATTCCCATAGTATCTCATCCGTCACATCTCCCGTGTCATTGAGGGCAAAAAAGTCTGACAGTCCCTTGCCGATCGCCCCAACCACAGCCTGGTCCGACAACAGATTAGCATTAAGTTGCCAAGTACGCGGAGGGGAACTTCCCCCTGTCAGGGCCACCTCCAACGACACCGGCGCATGGTCCGACCAAGTGATCAGACCCATTCCCGCACAGACACAGGCCCCAAGAGTGTTATCATCGACCAAAAAAAGGTAAATTCTCGAGTAGGGCCTGTGTCTATGGGAGTAGAATGAGAAGTCTTTTTCTGATGCATGGAGGTAGCGCCAGATGTCGTGGAGGCGAAATTCCCTAACCAAGGGGCCCAGCTCCTTGCCCCTTCCTATGGACGGGGCAGTACTGTCCATAAGTCTGCTAGGGACCAGGTTGAAATCTCCACAGACAATCACCTTGCCGACTGCCACCTGTTTCAAACGTTCAAACCAAGACCTAAGAAACTTAATTTGCCCAATATATGGTGTGTAGACATTCAACAGAGTGTAAACGGTCCCTGCAATTTTACATATCACAATAAGAGCACGACCCATGGGGTCGGGGATAACTTGAACCATTTGGAATTGAACAGAGTTTCTAATGAGGATTCCCACCCCTGCTTGCTTCTTATCAGGGTGATTGGCAAAAAACAAATGGGGGAAAAATCGGTGACTCAGTCTGACATTATCTACTTCTAGGAGGTGGGATTCCTGGACGCACAGAATATCCGCTTTAGAGCGAAGGGCCTCTTTCCAGAGGTAGGAGCGTTTGATAGGGGAATTCAATCCCTTTACATTAAGCAAAACCAGTCTCATAGTCATAGCTGCTGTTTTTACAATTCACAGTGCCAATATGATCAATAATAATATTGGGGAGAACCCCTAGGGGACGGGGGGGGGGGGGATCAAGAAGGGAAGGAACATAGTCAGAGAAAAAGACAAGGGGAAGAAGCAGAAATTATGGGAACAAAAAAGGTAAACAAGAATACAAAACACCAATGTAAACTTAATTCAAGACAAAGTGCCAAGATGCTGGAGAGAAAGGGGGGATTATACCGCCCCACCTCAACAGGTGCAAGGTAGAACAGCCCCCTGCAGGAGATAAGGTCTATTACGGCCTTCAAAGAAGGTCTCAGAGCCTCCTGCTATTCGAGAGATCAGTCACATCCGACCCTGTATAGTCAAACAAATTCACAGCCCTTCAGACCTCTCCATCTATTATCTCCGGGCCTCGCATCTCCAACGGAGCCCTTTTTTTTGGGGGTCACTGATGCAGTCTTGGGGAAGTTCCAGTCTTGAAAAGCTTTCCTCATTTTGGAAGGAGAATTAAAGAGTTGCCTCGATCCTCTGTAGCGAAATATCACCGACACATGGGAACCCCAAATGTATGAGATCCCCTTGTCTCTTAGAATGGCACAGTAGGGGGCAAAGTCTCGTCTTCTGGCAAGGATTCCGGGGGACAAATCTGGGAACACAGACACTTCCCTGAAGGGGGAAGGGAGCTCCGGATGATTTCTCATTGCAGCCAGTAACTTTTCCTGCGGTTTTGGGGAGGAGAAACAGACTAAAATGTCTCTCGGAACATCTCTGTTCAGTCTTGCAGGTTTAGGTAGTCGAAAAAGTTTATCAATTTTCCTTTCTGTGGCAGGCATATCAGGGAGAGTTACCTCCAGGAAGTTTGTTACCGTGGCCATGAGGTCTTCCTCCCCTCCCCCCTCCGCAACTCCTCTCAATTTCACATTCTTAATACGATGTTTGTCCTCTAAATCACAGACAGCCGCCTGTAACTGCCTGACCTCTGAATCCACCTCTGCAAAGTCATCTGCAAAGCTGTTATGGGCCGCAGCAAAGTTCACCATTTTGTGTTCTATATGCCCCGTTCTTTCAGCAATCATGCCCCTCATATCATCCTGCAGGGACCTGCGGAGGGATTCTAGGAAGCTTTCAAGCAGCCCCTTGTCACTGGA
The DNA here is from genome assembly GCA_033576535.1 of Allobates femoralis. Lineage (NCBI taxonomy): Eukaryota > Metazoa > Chordata > Amphibia > Anura > Aromobatidae > Allobates > Allobates femoralis. The sequence continues at coordinate 335,575,973 of JARQOC010000004.1, read as the reverse complement.
GCCTCATCATCCTCTCTGGCTCCTGGGCCTTCTCCTCCATGCGAGAGCGAGGAGAGCGGTGAGGTGTTGATGATCCCTCCCCCTGCACCATGTTGGAAGCAGATCTTAGTGTTCTGTCTACCCCAAAGAAATCTCTCACCGAGTGCTCGGTATACCTGCATCTGGGGCCGCCTTTCGGCATCCCGGTCTGTTCCTGAGGTAATCCGATCTCACCCCAGCAGGTTTTGGAGGTCTTAGTGGCTGTTAGGTGCCGATAACAGGGCTCAGTGTGCATCGCTCCTCACTAAGCGTCCTGTTCCATCAGATGCAGGACACGCCCACTGTGGTGAACACTTTGAACCCCTATGTGCTTCATACCATTGACTATGAAAATGGAAAAAAATAAAAGTACTTTGTTTTCCACAAAAAATGTCTTTTTCAGGTTCAATTTTTTCATTTTCACAAGAGCACCAGGATAAAATGGACCACAAAATTTGTTGTGCAATTTGTCTTAAGTACACTGATACCCCAAATGTGGAGGAAAACCACTGTTTAGGTGCACAAATGGGCTCAGGAGGGAAGGAGCAACATTTTGGAGCACATTTACATTTTGATGTAATGGTCTGTGGGTGTCATTTTGCATTTTTTTTAGCTCTTAAAGTACCTAAGCAATAGAATTCCCCCACACATGACCCCATTCTGGAAACTAGACACCCCAAGGAATTCATTTAGATGTATAGTCAGCACTTTGACCCAACAGCTGCCTCACAGAATTTTATCACGCATAAACGTGAAAATGAAAAAAAGGAACAAAAAGTTAGATTTTTCCCAGAAAAATGTTGTTTTAGCACTAGTCATGCGTGAACCTGAACTATATTCATGCTCTCATCATCTCCCGCCTCGACCACTGCAACCTCCTGCTCACCGGCCTCCCCAATACCTCCCTTGCACCTCTCCAATCTATCCTGAACTCCGCTGCCCGCCTAATCCATCTGTCCCCCCGCTACTCCCCTGTCTTCCCCCTCTGCCAAGCCCTTCACTGGCTCCCTACTTCCCAAAGATCCCGGTTTAAAACCTTAGCCATGACATACAAAGCCATTCACAACCTGTCCCCTCCATACATTTCTGACATGGTCTCCCGATACCTACCCTCACACAACCTGCGATCCTCCCAAGAGCTCCTCCTCTACTCCCCCCTCATCTACTCTTCGCACAACCGCATACAGGATTTCTCCCGTGCTTCACCCATACTCTGGAACTCACTGCCCCAACACGTCAGACATTCTCCTACACTGGGAACCTTCAAAAGAAGCCTGAAGACCCACCTGTTCGGCCAAGCCTACCACCTGCAATAAGACCCGGTGCACCACACCACCTCACGACTGGAACTTCCCCCTCCCACTGTATCCCCACCCACCCCTCGTAGACTGTGAGCCCTCGCGGACAGGATTTCTCCCCTCTTGTATCTGTACAACTGAATTGTCCACATTTATTGTTACTTGTATTGTTACTATATTACTTGTCCTAGTCTGCCCCTTTTAGCATGTAAAGCGCCATGGAATATAATGGCGCTATATAAATAATAATAATAATAATAATAATAATAATAATATATGGACCCCAAACACAGACTTCTCTAGGAAGTCTGAGTTACTGTTCGGGTCCGGGGCTAGAAAAATAAGCAAAACAGTGTCAGCATTATACTTACCAAGGAAAGCGTACTTGTACATTTGGGCCGCTCATTAACTTCCTTATTCACTGCACTAGTCCAGCAGCCAATCACAGATGCCCACTCTCTGTGACAGCATCTGTGACTGGCTGTTGCGCCCTCACCCTTTGTACCATCTGTGGTTGGCTGCCATTGGCAATTAACCTGGCTTCATAGGGCTGTAGAAATAAATAATTAAAAAAAAATGACATAGGGCTTAGCCGTATTTTTAATTCTCAGCGAAGAAAAAGCAGACAGCTAGATGCTGTCACCTCTAGCTGTCATGCTTTACCTTGGCTGGCAAACAAAAATACAGGGGAGATCATTGCTTTTAAATTATTTAAATAAATAATTTAAAAAATGTGTGGGCTTTGCTGTATTTTTGATTGCCAGCCAAGGTAAAAAAACAGACAGCTGGGGGTTGGTATTCTCAGCGTAGTGAGGCCAATAGTTATTTTTTTTTTCAGTAAATATATTTATTGAGATTTTCAACAGTAAAAACAATAGAAAGAACCAGTACAATGTCCAGGGCTTAATACAGAGATACATTACTTCCCGAAGAGCGCAGCACAGGAGTAGTCCAATAAGGACACTAGCACCTAAAGGGTACATGTTTCCCATCTTAGGAATCACCTCTGGACAAGGACCTTATATATAGAATACAGAACCTATGAAAAGGCAATTGTGGAAATAAGAGGCGAGAAAGAGAGAAAAAAGGGGTAGGGGAGAAGGGGAGTAAGGAAGGAGAGGGGGGGTAGGGGAGACCCAGCAATTTAAACGCCCACGAGTTGACAATTACGAATATGTACGCAGCCAAGTAAGGAACCCTGTGCTCTCCTTGAAGGACTGCCAGAGGAACCAGGTGCGTCCCTGTTCATATGCGGCATCACCATCACCCGCCACCAGTGACTCCAGACGATGTAATCTATCCATTTCAGCTATCCATTCCACCGTGGAGGGGACCTCAGTGGACCTCCAATGACGGGGAATAACTGCTCTGGCAGCTATTAGGCAGAATCTCAGAATCCCCTTTTTGACGGAAACTATCGAACTGGGTATCAGGGACAGTAGGGCCATTTGGGGAGATGGTTCATGACGGACCCCAGTCATCAAATGAAAAGCATCGAAAACTGAGTTCCAGAAGGGTTGCAGGGGACCACAGGACCACCAAATATGAAGCATAGAGCCCGTGGCAGAGCCACATCTCCAGCAGGCGTCCGAGATCTCGGGGTTAATCCTGTGGAGAAGGGTGGGACACCTGTACCAGCGTGTCAGTAATTTATAATTCCTCTCCTGCGCCTGACTGGACATTGTCATCTTATGTGCAAGAGTAAAGATTTTCAAACTATCCGCCTCAGAAAAGGTGATCCCCAGGTCCCTCTCCCAAGCCTCCATAAATCCAAGTGTGGTAGGGGGAAGTGAATTCAAGACCAGACCATAGAGCACCGAAACCACGTGAGAGGGACCCTCGGTAGGGAGCATCAGGGACTCAAATGGCGTCAGCGCCCCCATCGGCTCACTGGAGAGAAAGCTTCGCAATTGCAGAAACTCTAGCCAGGACAGCGGTGTCGTAAGACCAGGGCCCCGTAACCCCGCACGCTGGAGAGCCCCACAAGCTTATCCCTCACCTGACCCAGTCCCACCCCATCAAGTCGTGACCAACACAGATACGTAGACCTATTCATTGCTGGGGGAAAGGCCGGATTGTCAAAAAGGGGACTCAGTCTGCTCAGTCGAGAGGTCAGGTGTAATTTCACATAGGATCTATCCCAAAACTTCAAAACAATCTGTGTGAGTGGAGCAAAACTCGACACAGGTGGGCGTCCGGTCCCCCCCAGCCAAGGCAGCCAGTATAAAGAAGAGGGCGATAAAAGTTTCTCCAAGAGCACCCACTGTTTATGAGCATCACTGAACCTCCAGTCGACAATCCTAGAGAGCAAGACTGCCTGATAATAACGTTTAAAATCAGGAAGGCCTACCCCCCTTTAGTCTTGGGTCTCACTAGTACTGAGAACCGAGTCCGTGGTTTCCTAGTACCCCAAATAAAGCTATTGATAGCCGATTGCAGGCGCCTGAAAAAGCAATCCGGAACCTGCACTGGAGCTGTCTGAAAGAGATAGAGGAATCGGGGTAAAATATCCATTTTGATCACTCCCACCCGACCGAACCAAGATAGCTGAGGTCTGCTATACCGTTTAAGGTCTGAGATAGTTTTCTGCAGGAGCGGGACATAGTTCAGAGCATATGTTGCGCTAATGTCAGCGGGTATTAAGACTCCTAAATATTTTAAGGCATCGGTCTGCCACTTAAAAGAGAAGGACGCCTGGAGCCGAGAGACTAGATCATCAGGCAGGGAGATATTGAGCGCTTCCGTCTTGGAGTAGTTGACTCTAAAATTTGAGACCTCCCCGAACCTACAGAACTCCCTGAGGAGTACAGGGAAAGCCACAGTCGGGTTGGCAATGTATAGCAATAAATCATCCGCATACAGGGATATCTTAAACTCATGTTGGCCAATCCGTAGACCCTCAATATCAGGTGTCTTCCGTAATGCCACTGCCAGATGCTCCATCGCAAGGATATAAAGTAAGGGGGAGAGGGGGCAACCCTGACGGGTCCCGTTTCTTATGTCAATGGGCGGGGAAAGGGTGCCATTCACTCTAAGACGGGCCGTAGGCTTATGATACAGAGCAAAAATCCTCTCTAACATGGTAGATCCCACTCCCAGTTGCTTCAGGGAGGCACGTAGAAAGGTCCAGCCTAGGCGATCAAACGCCTTCTCAGCGTCAATAGATAATAAGCATGCTGGTACCTTCCCCGTGCGCATGTACGAAGTTAGAAGCAATGTCTTCACCGTGTTATCCTTGGCCTCCCTGTGTGGCACAAAGCCCACCTGATCACTATGGATGGACCCAGGGAGAATAGGGTTCATTCTACCAGCTAACACTTTCGCGAACACCTTCACATCCACATTAATGAGGGATATGGGCCTATAGCTTGCACATAATAGGGGATCTTTTCCCGGTTTAGGAATCACGGTGATTGTGGCCATCAGCGTTTGGGGGGCAAAGGGGCAGCTGGCCGAGATGGAGTTAAACAGTTTGGTCATAAAGGGGACCAGGGAATTCGCATATAACTTATAGAAGGCGGCGGAGAATCCGTCAGGACCAGGGCTTTTACCATTAGCCAAAGATTTTATTGTGTCTAAAACCTCCTGTTCCGAGAGGGGACTCTCCAGGGCCTCAGACTCCTCCACCGACATAGGCGGGAGCTCAGTATCTCGGATGTAGTCGTCCACCCGTGCTTGAAACTCGGAAGGGGACATATCAGACAACGGGCCGCTTAAATTGTAGAGAGAGTCATAATATGCTCTGAATGAGTCCACAATCTCCTCTGGAAAATGGACCAGTTCACCCGCAGCAGACCTTATGGTAGGGATATAAGTGGTGGGGGCACGGGGGTGCAAAAACCTCGCCAGAGCTCTCCCGGGTTTATCAGAGTACTTGTACAGAAATTTATGAAAGCGGTCCCTCTGTCGTGCTAACGTCGTGTCCAACAAGGCACTCAACTCACAGCGTGCCCGGAGGAGATCAGCCAGCACCCCAGCATCTCTAGTCCGTTTATGATCCAACTCCAGAGTTTGGATACAAGTCAACAAACCCACAATGTTAGTCTCCCTCTCTCTCTTCAGCCGGGCCCCCTGTTGTATGAATACTCCCCGTATAACTCCTTTCAAAGCCTCCCATTGGTATGGGATGGCCGTGGGGTCATGTTTGTGAAAATCTAGAAAGTCCGAGATTGCTGTTCGCACGGCCGCCTGACACGTTAGATCTCCAAGGAGACCAGGGTTTAAGGACCAGGTCCATTCTCTCGGAGAAAGGCTCGGCAGCCGAAGGGAGAGCAAAACTGGGGCATGGTCTGACCACAACATCGTGTCGATGTCAGACTTTGGGTCAAGAGACAGGAGCCCGTGGCTGACCAAAAAATAATCCAATCTACTATAGGAATTATGAACTGTGGAGAAGTAGGTATAATCCCGGGTAGTGGGGTGAGTAACCTCCATACATCTACCAACCTTGAGTCTGTCAGGGCCCGCTGTAATCTCTCCAGCTGTGAGAGGGACATTGCCGACCTGCCCGAAGAGGAATCCACAGCGCGGTCCAACACCATATTGAAGTCCCCTCCCATAATCACATAGCCTTCCGCAAAGGCCGAGAGGTCCTGTAGGTACTTTCTGCACGCTCGGACCTGGTCTTGATTGGGAAGATAAATGTTAGCTATGGTGAACAAATCATGGGCAATTTTAAGCTTCAAAAACACAAATCGACCATTAGAATCAGCTTTAGAGGCAACTACCTGAGCCTGTAAAGACTTGTGCAATGCAATGCTGACTCCTTTAGACTTGGAGTCAGAGTTACTTCCATGGAACCACTGTGTGTAGTATCTATGGTTAAGCTTAGGGATTCTGTCTGATCGGAAATGTGTCTCCTGCAGCAGAAGTATGTCAACCCGTTTCTTATGCATACCGTATAAAACCTTCGATCGCTTTTCTGGGACATTAAACCCCCTGACATTAAGCGAGCAGAGTTGTAGGGATGCCATAGGAACTATCGGGCCTGCGGGTGGTACAATCGGGTCGGAAAGGAGTGGGAGGGGTGGGAAGTGGGGAGAGATGGAAACAGAGAAAGTAAAGCACCAAGGAAAGAGAGTAGTTCAGCCGGAAGACAGGGTTCCGACCAAAAAGAATGAGAAAACCAGGAAGCCACTAGGCCTCAAGGGTACAGGACAATATCAGAGAAAACTCTGAGAAGTAGTGTCAGAGACACACCCTAGTGGGGAGGTGATTGAGCAGAGAGCAACCAGCCGAACCCCTGCAGCAAAAAAGAAAAAATCCAACTCTACCCAATAGGCCCATGACCCTGGTAACATAAACATTGTTAACGAACATAACAGCGGATCATGGGCCAAGTACATTTGTCGAAATCAGCAGAGTCACAACAAGCCCCCGAAGGGGTATCATCAAAAGTCACATTTCAGGAGAAAGAGCGGCGTTAGCCAACATAGAATAACATTAGCACATTAATGCGGTAGTGCAACAGTTGAGCACAGTACATAAGGAGTCAATTGAAGTAGGTGGACATTCATAAATAGAAATGTCACCACTACGAGACATTCGGCTCTAATCCATCCATAATAAACAGACTAAAGCAAAGTCACGACCAAGCCCCCGTGGGAGCCCGGCAACATTGAGGGAAATGTAGGCGGCAAGAAAGCAAAAAGAGAAAAAGGGCAGTAGTGATCATAAGGTCTGAATTAGGTGATCAAGTGTCATCAGCATGAGTAACGGAGGCACGTCCACGGCGGGAGCCCCGTTTCTTCTTTCTCAGCGATCCGGCGGGGGGTCCTCCAGTACGGCGTGGGCCCCATAGGTCAGACGCAGTAAGGCGAGGCCAGTCTCCCAATGTGACCATGGGTAGGCCCAGTTGAGCGGTGAAGTTCTGGAGATCTGACGGGGATCTCAAAATTATCAGTCCTTTGTCACTGCGTACTTGTAATTGAAATGGATAACCCCAGTTGTAGGGGATCTCATTTTCCCGCAACACCTCCAGGAGGGGGCGCAGAGCCCTCGTTTAGCCAGGGTGAAGCGTGAGAGGTCAGACAAGAGAAGGACATCAGACCCATTAAAGTCAATAACATCGTGGTCCCACGCCTTACGCATGATGTCATCCTTAATTTGGAAGTAGTGAATCCTACAAATGACGTCCCTCGGCTTAGATGTATCGGGGTTCTTTGGGCCGAGCGAGCGATGGGCTCTGTCAATTTCAATGTGTTCAGTGGGTGACCTCCCTAAGAGAGAATTGAAAATGCCATGGAGGGCTGAGGAAAGGTCACGTGGGGCTACGGACTCAGGGATCCCACGGAGCCTGATATTATTCCTCCGGTTCCTGTTCTCAGAGTCCTCTAGCATATCTAGAACCACATTGAAAGTCTCTGAGTGTAGGTCCAGAAGTTGTTGCTGACTTTGCAATTGTGAGGAAAGCGACTCCACTTTAGCTTCTAATGCAGAGACAGTGGTGGTAAGGTGGGACACGTCTTCCTTAAGGGACCCCACTTCACTCCTGCACACTGCCTCCAGACGCTGTATATAGCACTCCATGTCAGCCTTTGTAGGGAAGGCACTCAGCTGCGCTTTCAGCTCAGAGGCAGTTATACAGTCATCAGAGCCCAGGGACCTAACAGGAGCCTGTGTGGGGAGGCCATGAGATGTAGTGATGGTGGGCACAATGTCCTGGGGCACTAAGCTGGAAGGAGCCCCTCTCTCATGTCTCCCTGGGGGTAGTAGTGGGGGGCCCACTGCAGTTTCCTGAGCCTGATAAGGGTGCAGTATAGGGGGAGACAGCTCCCCAGCCAGCTCAGCCTGTGATGTCCTCTGTCCAGGGGTGGAGGGACAGGGTACAGCTCTCACCTCTCCTTTGCTCTGTGTCTGGTTCCCTCCTGTCAGCTTCTGTGGTGAGCGGCCAGTCCCTGGTGCAGCAGTCACTCGTCCTCTCTCCTGTGCCTTCTCTGCTGTGGCCCCATTCCTCTGTGCACTCGAGGTCCCAGTTCTGTGTGTGTGCTGCTGCATGGAGGAGGAGGCACCTCCCCCCTCCACCATGGCTGAAGGAGCTGCCTTCCTTCCAGGCATCGACATGTACCTGGTGATTCCTGTGCCTGCAGGACCTGCTGTGAGCTCCCTGGGGGCCTGGGAGCGGAGCCCGACCTTGCCCTTCATGATCAGTGGGTGAGTGGAGCTGATGGTGGCTATATAATTGCTGCAGAGGCCTCAGGCACGCTGGAGCTCAGGAGAGATGTGTGCTCACAGCTCCATGCCCAAGCCACCTCGTAGGCCAATAGTTATTGACCAATTTTCATAAAGGAAATACGGCACTCACCAGATTTGTGTAGCGGTGGTTCTTTATTCCATATTTTGCGGTGATACATTGTGCAGGGAGGGAGTGGCAGGATGGACCATAATCCATCCTGCCACTCCCTCCCTGTACTATGTATCACCGCTACATATGGAATAAAGAACCACTGATACACAAATCTGGTGAGTGCCGTCTTTCCTTTATGAAATTTGTCATGGACTTGTTGCCTCTTGGACCAGGCACCCAGATTGTGCTCATTTCGTGTCCAGCATAACCTGAATGCTCAGTAGCGATTACTGTGCTCTATTTCCTCTCAATAGTTATTGAGCCCCTCCATTCTACAGAATAGCTGACCTCAGCCACCCTACATATTGGTGTATTCATTAGAAGCACTAATTCCTGGTGCTTTACCCAGCTCTTCCCGATGTCCTTGTGCGGTGAATCGAGTGATAGAAGGGGTTAATGATAGCTTTGAATTGACAGCTTGTCATTAAGCGTGCACTATTGAAGAGGTGCCCCAGGCACTACTCAGGCTTTTCAACAGAGGAGAATCTTCGGATCAGGTGGTTGTTTCTCTCAGTCACAATGGACCTCTGGGTGATAGCAAACAGATCAGCCAAATGATCATCCAGATATGAAAAAGTTAATGCTGCACTTCTGGTCCTTCAATATGTCCAACTTCATTAGAAACAATTAACCCTCCGTCACATACAAAAGGCCTGACAGGCACATCTCTTACTTTAATTTCTCCTTCCTCACCAGATTGTGAGGAAATACCCTCCCTCCAGGTAGTCTCCTGTCTCTAGCAGCTCTGTGAAACCTCATACTCTCTTTTATTACATCCCTATGAAGGTCACTGATCACTTTTAGAGCACTGAAATTGCAAACATTAGATATTATAGGTATTTTTCTAGCCTGCGCCTGACAGTCACATTGTATGTGAACTCGTTAGAACCGATATTGTATGTGACGGAGGGTTTTTAAAAACACATCAGGGAGAGGTGTGGTGTATGGGACCCAGATATGAAGAGGTTAATGCGGCACTCCTGGTCCTTCAATATGTTTATTAGAAACTGTTAAAAACATATCAGGGAGAAGTGCAGTGTATGGGACAAGATTTATTGAAGTGTTTTTAACCTTTTCTAATAAAGGTGGACATACTGATGGAACAAGAGTGCTGCATTAACGTCTTCATATCTAGGTTGCCATAAAGCCCAGACTGATAACATCAAGCTTCTATGACACTTGCCCATTATCAATCCTGTGAGTAAATAGTTCAAAACAACACAGAGAAAAATCCTTTAAACACACAGACAACCCTTATTTTCCCATTTATCAACCCCAAACATGCCCTCCAATGGTAATCCACAATGAGGTCCCACAAAGCACATGATCTTGGCAATGCTTCCTCAATATCAGATCACCATGGCGATGATAGGGCCATCACAATTACTTTGCGGTGGACCAGTCAGTATGGGAAGAGAGGTGAGAGAGTGTGCAATCCCTCTCCCAGTACCATAACTTCTGTGATCGATACTCATCACAGCAGTTAAGGGGTGATACAGTCCAGGATGCATGCCGATCGTGTCACTGGCTGTGTGACATAACTCCTCCTCAGCCTCCAATCCCCTCCATGAAGGGAAGGAGCTGCTGTCCTCCAACAGCTGCTGTCCTCCATGCTGATGGGAGTGATCGTCACAGCACGATCACTCCCATCATGGCTGGAGGGGAAGACACCACCCCCTCCTGGGCACCAGCCTACGGTAGGGGCTATATCAGCCCCAATTATTGTTGGATCATAATGTTTCAGGCAATTTAATTGCCTGAATCCTTACAATCGCTGATTGCCATTCAATTCTGAAAAGCCAATGCCACCAACCCTGAAATCAAGCTCCAGTCCCCGGCATCTGGAAACTACAGGTACCACGGCTTGATCAGCATTGCTGCAACCACAGTGCCGCATTTGCACTAGGATGAACCGGATCTTCCTTGGTTGGGAACAAACTTGCATTTGAATGAACTGGTTCGTCCTTGGTCATGAAGGGGTTAAAAAGGGGCAACACCTCAAAGCAGCATGTCTGCAAATTGAGTTTCTGGTTTCATTTTTATCCTATGACAATTTTCATTAAAGGGTAGATATTGACTGACATTTATCATAGCTACTTCCAATAAGCGAACCTAGAGTTCTAGACCATCCTCTGTGAAGAGGCAATTTGCATATTTAATTTCCAGAGAGACATTGCACAGCTCTCTAGGAGACATTAACCCTTAGAACTTGGGCAGCACAATGACCGAAAATGTGTTCTTCAGAAGGTCACATTCAAGCAGTCTATAAGTATTTTTTATGCATGAAAAAAAGACCAATTTCCTTCAGTGTGCTGGATCAGATTTTCATAATTATTTGGTCAGTCTGTATGGCTTTACTAAAACGTTTTCTTCAAAATGTA